>JANHFL010158902.1:0-10521 GCA_032468155.1 Oxyrhabdium leporinum
GGGGCGGGGCGAGCGTGAGCAGGCGGGCAGGGGCGGGGCCAGTCAGAGGTGATATTTGCCGGTTCTCTGAACCAATCATAATTTTCTCTACAGGTTCCCTTGAACCGGTGCAAACCGGCTAGATTTCACCTCTGCTTCTGACTCACCAACTCCCACTAAGACGGGCTGGCACAGTCTGCAGTTTAATGCCTGTAGATGGCACCAATTGGCAGAGGCTTCTTTGAACCTTGCCGGGCTTATTTAGTGAGAGTATGTCTAAGATTTGAACATAACTTATTTCATTAAATATTATTACATCTTTAACAAAAAGCAATCAAAATCGGAACAAGATAAAAGCATACTCATTCAGGAAAAAAATGAAAATATACACTAATCTTATTTAACTAGTGTCAGTCAAATCAAATCAGATTTATTTAAATAAAGTCATTAACCAGCGAGATAAAACCATAGCAGCAATGACCAAATAATGTATATGAAAAGCAGTGTATCAATCACATAAAACTAAAAGTTAATACAAAAATGGGGAAAAAAGGAAAAATTGAGCAAGATGTAATAAAACAAGATAAAATAAAAATGGAACATACAAGAAAAGAACAAGAAAAAAATGTAATTTCATCACTGCAAGGTTAGGACATTTAATATGCCTACTCATGGAAATCACTGTATATAGAAATGTAGCAATTGCGCTAGTATGATTATGGTCTAATCTTTCTCAGTCTATCTGTCCCTCCAGATGCCAGCAGCTGTTTGACATTCGTTGGGTTCAAATACTTAGCAGAGTCAGACCTATAGTTTTGGTTTTGATACTGATTTTGATCTAAATATTTATTATATTTTACATGTTTGCTGTGAAATGCTGCAGAGAATCTTTCAGCAATTGTGGCAGTAAGAACTGTAAAATAAATACGCATGAATCCCAAAGTTCCATTTTGCTTTCCTCCTTAGAATTATATGCTCAATTTCTCTCAATATCTGACAATCTAGTCACGTTTGACTAAGGTGCATAGGACTTTCCCTCAAGCCAGACTGGACAGGATTTTAGCTTGTTGTTTTTTTTTTGCAGGGATACAATAGACTCTATTGCAACCATCACCATATACCCACCTTTATAGTTGGAGAGACAAGCATGCCTCCTGCTGGATTCATGTCTACTCTGGTTTGGAACAAGATTTTCTGTTTCTGTGGAAAATCATGAACAGAGATATCAAGCTGTTTCAGAGTATTGTCTCCATGGGCCTCCACCAAAATTTGCTCCTCTGTATCTGTTCGCAGAACACCAGGGGTGATGAGGGTGTAGCTGCAGAAGAAGAAAAGAACATCTCCATTTAGTCTGCTTAGGAAAAGTGAGGCATTTGTTGAAGTTTCTTCATAATCTCTTCTTTTAGAAAAGTGAAGAAATAAATGGTTAAAGATGTGACCCACAAAGCTTTTAAATACAGTTGAAAAATGAGTAAATCTACTGTATCTTTATATCATTTAAAAGATATTAGGGATGCTGTTGTTGTTTTTAGTTATAAAATGAGACTGACCATTACTGGTACAGTAACCTGTGTGGTATTGTAATGTAATCAACACATTATAATGAACAATGCAGTGCAGTGTAAAGGACAATCTTTTCTATGAAAGAACAGAGATTGACCTCAGACTTGAAAAATAAAATTGTGTCTTCATCCAAGATCAGGCAGTCCTCAGCCTGCATGCAGTCCTCCAGGGACCCCATTTGTAGATCCAGGCATCTGAAACTACATTGCTAAAATGGCTAGATTTTGACAAAGTGAAATCAACCTGTTTTTTGGAGTTAGTGATTCCCATCTTTAACCTCCAACCCTTGCCTAAAATGAGGTGGAAATTTGCACTGTTTTGGGAGCTTGTTTATAGTTTTCTGTGCCTGGGCTGCTGCACACAGAGTAGTTGCTTGGGTTTGCAGCTCATTCTTCCACAGAGAGCCCTATCAGTCCGAATAGAACTGGAAGGGACCTTGGGGGGGTCTTCTAGTTCAACCACAGGCTCAAGCAGGAGACCTATATCATTCCAGACAAATGACTGTCCAGTCTCCAGTGATGAAGTACCTGCAACTTCTGGAGGCAAGCTGTTCCACTGGTTAATTGTTCTCACTGTTAGGAAGTTTCTGCTTAATTCCAGGTTGCTTTTCTCCTTGATTAGTTTCCACCCATTGTTTCTTGTCCTGCCCTCCTTTGCTTTGGAAGATAAATTGACCCCCTCCTCTTTGTGGCAACATCTCAGATACTGGAATACTGTTATCATGTCCCCCCTAGTCCTTCTTTTCACTAGACTAGTTAAAATCCTGCAACTGATCTTCACATGTTTTCTTCATATGTTTTTGGCTGCTGCACACAGAGGGCTTACTTGGGTTTGCAGTTCACTCTTCCACAAAGAGCCCTACATCAGGTTCATCATCATTAGATTTATATCCCGCCTTTGTTTTGTACAACTCAAAGGAGCTGTATATATAAGATTCCTGCCTCCTATTTTTCCCACAAAACCCACTCTGTGAGATGAGTTGGACTGAGGAACTGGCCCAAAGTTACTTGCCTAAGGAAGCACTAGAGCTTATAGTCTCCTGATTTCCAGACCAGCATTTTAATCACCATACCAAACTGGCTATACTGATGTTAAAGCAGTACCTACCCACTTGATCCAGCATTTTCCAAGGGCAGCCTTTAGTTCTAAAAAAATGGTATAGTTTGTCAGCCCTAAGTAAGGGCTGCATGAAAAGAATGGTATTGTGATACCATTTTCTAATACTAGAATGTCAACAATTGAAGGCCTTTACAGAGTGTGCAGGGAAAGAAATGGGAGGTTTTGTTGCTAACACCACAGGTATATTTATTACAAAAGCAAAAGTAAAGCAATGGAGAAAAGAAAAACATTTTTAGATGGCAGATTAATGAACACATTATCTTGTGTGATTGAGAGATTAAAGCTGTGTAAATCAAATCAATCTTGTTATATATTGCTAACAAATGCCTTATTATCATGTCTTGATATCTTTGGTCACATTTTATTGATTCTGGCTCTGTTTGCATTTAAACAGAGCAATTTGAAAGCGAGGCCTGCTGGAATTTCCTCCTTGCAATCTGATAAGTGTCCAGTTTCACATAAATTGTCTGCAGAGTAATTGAATTGGTTTCTCAGAGCTTTTGCAAACTATGGGTATATGGAGATTGGAGTAACCAATAGCTCTTGCAGGAACGTATCCCCACATAGACATAATAGATAATAAAGATTGCACTTGCACTATGACATCAGAGTGCATGAATCAAATGATCTTTAGAATTGTCTGTTACCTTATTTAGATGATGCCCATGTGTAGGAAAGTCAGATTATGGGAAGGTATTGAGCAGAGACGCAATGGAGGCAGGATAGGAATCTGCAATGGCACAGCCAATTTCAAGCTGGGGTTCATTTCTGAGAAATAAATATTGTGCCCGTGTGCCAGGAAGTGGCATTAGAAACTCATGCATGACTCCTGCTATTAAAATTCTCCAGTTTTGGGGGAGGTTAATGCAAACAGTATTACAAATTGCATTTATTTATATATTTCTTTATCAATCCTTTCAAATCATTGCCATCTAATGAGGGCCCCTATTCCAAAAGCCTTAAAAGAGATGACTGTTTCCACTTTCCTTCTGAATGATAGGTGTTTTAACTGAGTTGAATTGAGTTGAGTTGAGTTGAGTTGAGTTGAGTTGAACTGAACTGAGTTGAATTGAATTGAATTGAATACTTTATTGGCCGAGTGTGATTAGACAGATACGCAAGGAATTTATCTCTGGTACTGAAGCACTCATTGTACTTGCAAGGCAACAAAGAAAAAAATAATAATAACTTGGAGATCAAGCTGCTCTAAAGTGAAGAAGCTGCTACTGAGAAGGCCATGTTAAGGGGGACTTTCTGGTGAAATGTGGGCAACTAGGGCATCCCTTCCCGGCTAGACAATGGTGGCAAACCTTTTGGGGTTGCTTTGTCAAAAATTCAGGAAATGCCTAATTTGACTCTTCTTACATCTCTCTTTCTCTCTCTCATGCACACACACATGCACACAGATGCATGTCCCCAACAAAAAAGAAACATTTATGTATACATTTCTTTTTAAAAAAAAATACAGTGTAATCCTGTGTGTGATCCCCAGGATCTGCCTCATGCTATTTATCTTCAGGTGGCCTTCTCTTTTTTTTGACAGGCCCCTGTGGCCTACCTGAGGCTGCTCCGTGTAGCCTGACACCTTCGTTCTTGAGGCAGCTTCAAATAAAGCTTTTTCACAGCCTCTGCAGCCCCACAAAACCCTATGAAAGCTCATTCCTTTGTCCTGTGATTTTTCAGAAGCTGCATGAGAACATGGTCTTCCTCACACAAGAACTGACCTCTGAAAATCACTTTCAAGAGTGATTGTTGGGTGTTGGTGAAGGCTGGTGTGTGACCCAAAAAATGTTGTGCCGTGTCCCTTTTACACATGTGTCATAGATTCACCACCACAGTATAGCTAAAACTTTTTTATATAAAAGTTTATATGAAATACACTCCTGAGTATTTATAATTCAACCATTTCACCTAAAAGGGACATGTTAAAGCATTAAATAGCCTTAATGTTTTAATAGCTAGTCTGAAATAGCCAGGTGAAGTGATGGATTCTTGACAAGGAAACACAACACCATCTCCTCTACAGCTGAGGGCATCATCTATCCCTCAATGATGAATGTGCCACCTCCTGTATCCAGCTACCCTTTCCTCTCTAGCTGTATGTGTCAGCCAGGAGGGCTCAGATATACCTTACAGATGACTGAGCTCATTCCATAGATGACCATGTCTACCTCAGTACCACAGGCCTGGGACAAGTCCCAGATGACCTTGCAAGATGTTATTTCTCTTCTGCCATGAGACTGTACCCATCCAGTATCACACTTAGAGCAATTATGAGCAAGTTTATTCATAAAGTGCCCAGCCAGCTGGTTCTCCCAGGCCCACTGTACTAAAAAAGTACAAAACACTTCAAATAACACCACTGATCAGCACTCCATAGAGTGCTGAGAAATATCAATGCCTAAGAAAGCATATCTCCATATAAGTTTCCTTGGATTAACAAAAGTGTTCTTCCCCTTGATCCAAGAATTGAAGCGTAGATAAAGGTTCATGGTGATAATTGTCAATAATTAATTAAACGAATTGTGATAGCACATATATGCCTTTACACACCCTGTCTTCTTTTCAAGATCGACAAAGTAAATCCTTCCTGCTTGAAAGCCTGGGCTGAACAACTTCAACTTCAGCCCCCATTTTCACCTGCTTCTTTAATAAATCACTAGAGATGTGTTATGTCCTTTCTTGCTTCAAATCCTTTACTACCATTCCAGTTCCCAATCCCCAGTCAAGGATCTGAAAGAGTACAGACTGGTTCTTCTGACATCTGTAGTTATTAAGACTTTTGAGAAGCAAGTGCTGGCCCATCTGAAAATCATCACAAATCCACTGTTACACCTCTTGCAGTTTGCTTACCAAGCAAATAGATTGGCAGATGATGCTGTCAACATGGCACTGCACTACATTTTGCAACATCTTGAATCTAGGCTTCAGCTCAGCATTCAATACCACCATTCCATACATTCTTCTCTCTAAACTTACTCAGTTAGCAGTCCCATCCATACTTGTAGGTGGATTATTAGGTTTTTGACAGATAGGAAGCAAGAGGCAAAGCTAGGGAAAATCACACTGAATATTCAGCAATTAGCAGAGATGCCCCTCAGGGCTGTGCTCTCTTCACTGCTCTTCTCTCTCTGATGATTGCATCTCTAGGGATCCCTTTGTTAAACTATAGGTAGTCCTGGACCTTGAAAAGTGACTATATGAGCTGGGAACACTGCAACTGTCATAAATATGAGTCAGTTGCCAAGCATCTGAATTTTGATCATGTGACCATGCAGATGCTACAAAGATTGTAAGTGTGAAAAATGGTCATAGGTCACTTTTTTCAGTGTTGTTGTAACTTTGAACTGTCACTAAATGAACTGGCTACCAGTACTGAAGTTTGCAGATGATACAACAGTCAATGGTCTCATTTGAGACAGTGATGAGCCTGCATATAAATGGGAATTTGAACAACTGGTCTTGTAGTGCAGCTGGAACAATCTGGTGCTGAACATGCTTAAAACTGTAGAGATGGGATTTTAGGAGAAGCCCTTCTATTCTAACCTCTTACTATATTTAACAGCACAGTATTAGCTGTAGGATCCTTCATGTTTTGAGGTTCTATAATCTCCCAGCATTTGAAATGAACACCAAACATTAGAACCATCATTACAAAGGCACAACAAAGAATGTTATTCCTGCGTCAACTTAGGAAGTTTAGACTGCACCAGGAGCTGTTGATACAGTCGTAAAGAGGAATTGTTGAGTCTGTCATCTATACTTCTGTAACTTTCTGGTTTGGTACAGCAACCAAACAGGACAGATACAGACTCCAACGGATAGTTAGAACTGCAGAAAAAATGGTTGCAAACAGCCTGCCTTCTATAGAAGTCCTGTGTCTTGTGCGGATCAGAAGGAGGGCTGAGAAAATATCTACAGACCTCTCACATCCTAGACATAAACTGTTTCAATTCCTCCCCTCAGAACACCAGCATTTTCCCCTCATGACATCACTCTACTGAATACCTAATTCTCATAGTACTGTCTTATGCCTAAGTATATTTACTCATGTTGTATGGCTATAGTATTATTATTATTCCCATTTTCTATGTTAAGCCCTCTTATGGATATAATTACGATGATGATTATTACTCTGTTGCTTTGCATGTACACTGAGAGCTTTTGCACCTGAGACAAATTTCTTGTATGTTGAATCATACTTGATTCTGTTCTGTTCTGTTCTGTTCTGTTTTGTTCTGTTTTGTTCTGTTCTGTTCTGTTCTGTTCTGTTCTGTTCTGGTCTGGTCTGGTCTGGTCTGGTCTGGTCTGGTCTGGTCTGTTCTATTCTTCTGATGCAATGTTCACATTACCCATTTTTGCACAGCTGTCATTTTTGTTATTATAACTCTCATTACTGTGAAACAAACAAACCAATAAAATCCTTCTGGGTTTCTGCTTGTTGAAACCTTGACAAGGAATTAATTTAAACAATACAGCCAAAAGGTGAACAGAGGTAGATGCAAGCATTTTGTATTGACTCATCAGTACCTACATTACAATAACGCAGTTAAACTCAGCCTGAAATATAAGATCTAGCAAGAACATTAATTAAGCCTATAACATATGCAGGAAAACAACAATTGACAAGCCTTACACCCACGGGAGGCGTAGATTGACCTAAAACTGTTTCTGCATGCACAAGGGGGGCTTCAAACAGTTAATGGCAATCTCCTCAGTGAACCACAAGAAATGAGAGTTCCTGTGGCGTAGTAAAACTTTAAACGCCGAGTTTGGATGCACCTGGTGGCCTGTAGATAGTAAGTGTCTCGCAATGGCCGAAGAAGGCATTTTATGGCCATCATTTGCTATTGTTGTTGGATTACTCAAGGCTGTCTGGACCCACTTTGTAAGATGCTCATTTATTCTGAAAGCCAAACACCTATCAGTTCTGCCAATGTAATTGTCTCCGCAATTACAAACAAACTGAAGCAACTTTCAGTACGCCTGAGCTTCACATATTACATCAAATCCAGAGGCTACCATTGCCCCTAATTAAGGAAGGACAACCTATCAGCGCCAAACTCATTGTGTTTACCAATTTGTTTGTCACTGCTGAGACAATGACATCGGTAGAACTGAATTAATTTATCCATTAATGGTCATATTCTGAAGGGAAAGATAGGAGGGCTTGTCCAAAATCACAAACCTCACTGTTTACAATACCACTTGAACACATACCCCAAACACAAATCCTGCCTTTCCAATTGCTTTCCTAAAAAGAAAAGGAAGCGGCCCCTATGATAAAGAGCTTAAACATTGCCTTCTGGACCAGAAGTGCACATTTATTTTTCTTTCCTGCAATAAGAGTTGTTATATGTATACTGACAAATCACCTTCTCTGCCTCCTCCTCCTCCTGCCTTTTGCTTTTTCAGTAGCTTATTCTCCATACTGGGACCAGAGAAATATAGTCATTCTCATTGCTGCTATCACTCATATGTCATTTAGTTACACATACTGTATGCCTGCAGCAAAGTCATATCTGGTTTTCCAGTATAAGTATGAGCAGAAAATTAAATATTTTCTCAAAACAAGCAGGTAGGCCAGTCTCTATATCACTGAAGTCTTAGCCATGATGGCAAAAGTTTACTTGAAGACATCAGAAATAAAGAATGTGGGATGTAGATGATTTTCTAGATATTCAACTTTATTGTTTTCTGGAAGTTGTTGACACTTTAGAAATAGTACGCTTAGCAATGGTATTAATTTAGGTGGATCCCCCAGCCATAACTGAGAACAAGAAGTCTTTATATTTGTCCAGAGAATCTTCACTCCAAATTCCTCAGCTTAGAACTTTAGGGCCTGTCAGTTCCCCTTATTGATTATTATAATACTTTTACTCCTGTCATGGGATATATTGGACTTTCTAAGAAAGCTCCAAAGTGTTTGGAAACACCTGCAAGTAAATTCATTACTCTATAAAGCACCACAGTCTTGGGCATGACAGTTCCACTTAGCACAGACTCTCAAGCCCACAAGTCTTTGCAACACCTGCAAGGAAATTCATTACCCTGCAAAGGACCACAATGATACTTACAGACCCCCATGGGAAGACCCTGGAAAACCAATCAATAGAGCAGCCACCAGATAGAGAGCCATCCCCTCCATGGTAGGCCAAAGGGGCAAGACAAGTGCTGACAACTCCAGTATTTATCCAGGGAGACTGCTTGAATCCCTTTTGCATTTGCTGAATGTTTAATCAGTACACAAAGTGGAGGAGGAGCTTGAATAACTAGGACATTTCAGAGGAAGTTAACAAAAAATCACATTGGATTATTTGTCTTCCCACTCTGGTTTCAATGCTTTGGCTAAATAGCAGTTTTTAAGCAATTTGGTTTTGATATTCTGCTATCACATCTGCAAATATTCCTTTATCTTGTGATCTGGAATTCACAAACTCACTTTGCCACTCTTCCTCATACACATAATTGGATGGGTTTTAAAGTAGCCCAATTTTGGGGTACAACTTCTCACACCAAAGTCTGTTCCTAAACATATCACAGTAATTGTATTAAGGCATTACTGTTGTTTCCACAGGTTTTTGGAACAGGAAATGACACATATTTAGAAGTGATCTTCTTGGGAAGCTGGTGACATGAGACTCTGATGATGATTTTTGATGTGATTCTAATCATATGTTTGAATATGTTAGAAATTATTTTTGCTTAGATATAAAGAGCCTAGAGTGTTTCATGAAGCAGACAATGCTAAGTGAAAAAACATATGAATGAATAGATAAATAAATAAATAAGCAAGCAATAAAGGAATCTACTTCACTACACAATACCTTTTTACCCCTTTTGTGGCTAGCAATACCTTAGATGTGTGTTCTTCTGGCAGGGCACCACACAAAGAGGAATGATAATGTTATCCTATCTGCTGTATCTGACTCTTGGCAATTCTATAGGCCAGGTCCCTCCACATCTTCCAATCTTGTACTACTTCTTTGAGTTGTTCTATGCTCTAGCTGGTGTCAGCTTTGATGGTGTGACCATGTTCTTTTGCAGCCTGGTTTCCTTTTACCACTAACTCTTCTAAAAACATAATTGCTTTTTCCAGTAAATTTTTCCATGAAACATGGCCAAAATAAGCGAGGGCCAGTTTTATGATTTTGCTTTGCAGTGATATGCCTGGTGGTATGCTTTCCAGTACTTGCTTGTCGGTCACCTTTGCTGTCCAAGGAATATGCAGGAGCCTTCTCCAGCACCACAGTTCAAACAAGTTGATTCTCTACCTGTCTTGCTTTTTTAAGGTCCAAGCTACAGGGAGCACAATAGAGAGGACTAACCTACATTTTGTTGTCAGGTCGACATCTTAGCTTTTCCATATTTGGTTCATGTTCATCATTTCTATGTAACTCGGTGCAATCCAATGTTTTCTTTTGGGCTGCATTCACTGCTTTGAGCAGTCTGTGATCCTAGAAAAGCAATTTTTCCCCACGTATTCTTTCTCTTCACCGTCAGTTTCTATTTTGAGGTTTCCATTTCTTGCAGTGATTATGAACTTGATCTTTCTGATGTTCAGGAAGAGACCAAAATTCTTATTTTCTTCGTTGATTTTTTTTATCAGAAGTTACACACCTTCTTTGGTTTCTGAAAGGAGAGTTGTATTGTCAGCAATCAAAGATTGTTGATGTTTCTTCCTCCAATCTTTACCCCAATTTTTTATTCTTCAAGATCTAGCTTCCTCATGATCATTTCAGCATACAATTTGAATACGAAAGGGGAGAGAATAATAATAATTATAATAATTTATTCGATTTATATACCGCCCCTATTCCGCAGACTCGGGGCGGTTCACAACAAGTATAAAACATAAAT
>JANHFL010158992.1:0-10520 GCA_032468155.1 Oxyrhabdium leporinum
CCCTCCTGCCCCCCCCCAGGTCAAACAACCTTGATGCGGCCCTCAATGAAATCGAGTTTGACACCCCTATTATAGAACGTTTGAATGTCTGAACTCGCTTAGATCTTATTTGGCTCTTCTTCATTATTATTAGATCAACCTGATGTCATTGACGTTTCTTAGAGATTTGAGTGCCCCAGAAATCCTTACTAACTTTGTTAATGCTCATCTGTATAGAGACCGGGTTAAATTAATTTAAATTATTGAATCTAAGCACCTGCTGACTCCAAAATAGAAAGTATAATACAATAAAACTGTAAAAGAGAACAAGAACTAGATGGCAAATCTGTCTAACAGCACCCGCAACCCCAAATAAATCTTGACAGGGGCCCCAACCATTCTAATCCAGGGCCCAGAAAAATATCCAGTTGCATTAAGGCTATCAGGAACACCCAGTTCAATCTGAAAGATTTATTGGTTCTTATCTTTTTTTTTATTGCATAGTAATAAAGATTCTGTCTGTGACATATTCTTTCTTTTGTTGAGATAAGAGTTTAAATAGGAATTTAAATTTATCTCCCAACAACGGATACTGATAACTCTCTCTTAATATAGTATTTTATGCTTCCGTAATAATTGTTAAGTTTAGCTGCATGATTTAGGATAAAAACCTCAACAATTGTTTTTTTAAAGGCTTGCTTTTTTTTGCTTTTTTTTTGCTATTTATTGTTTTTAAAGATTAAAAATTACTGTCTGGCATTAATAGAGATTGCCTAGATGTAAAATTTGAAGCAGTTTTCATTTCCATCATGTAAAATTTCCATCAGGAAAAATTGCTGTCGGGGGTGGACACGTGTGCTCTGATAGCAGTTGTAAAGAGATCATTTGTGCAATGTTTCTGATTATCTGATTCTTTCCAAAAGGAGGAAGAGATTTAATTACTTTTTTTCTCAATCTCTGCTGGAGATTGTCCCATTCTAAAGCATCGTATCAGTTTGGCATACAAGCACTGTAGGAGTTGTATTACTCTTACGTACTCTTACGTACAAATTCTCGTTCTTGAATGCTAAGCAGTCAATAACGTAGGGTTGTTTTGAAAGCTTGGAAGGGAAATTGACCTTTCTTTCTTTCCCTCTTCCCTTGCTCCAAATTCATAGACCCATACAGAAGAGCTTGGAGGTTTTCTACAACGCCCTACCTGGGACATAACCTCATACCTCTCACAAAAGTCACTATTTTCTCAGCAATGTTCAGTTTCCAGTTTCACATTCTGGCTTAAAGAAGATTGCAAGCTAACTCCAAAAGCATTTCATTTCACTAAGAACATGTTTTGGGTTGTTGTTTTTTTGAAATGTGGAATTTTAGCCTTGTTCCAAGGATGGCACTATTATTCAACGTGATTGGAGCGAAGAGATGCCTTGAGCCTATGTTTGGCATGCTGTGAGCTGCTTATGAAAGTTACCTTCATAGAAGCCCAGATCATGTGCTTTATTCAAAGTTCTCCAACCTTGGCAACTTTAAGACTTGTGGACTTCAATTCCCAGAATTCAGAACTCAGCATGCCGCACTGAAGAATTCTGGGAGCTGAAGTCCACAAGCCTTAAAAGTTGCCAAGGTTGGAGAGCCCTGGTGGTTTTAGCTTAGAGCAGCAGATCTTAAACTCAGTCTGAACCTGCTGAGGCGAAGCATCTTAAAGTACATAGGTCACAACTTAAACAAAAAATGATCAGTGTTGACAGGCAGAGTAGCAGTGCTGTAAAAGCTCATCTTGGGCCTAGTCCTGGAGGACAGTGATTGACACCTACATTGATATATAATTATCACTGTCAGATTCATTTCTTAGCTAAGTCTACCACCAAAGAAACTTTAGTTGGGGTTTGGGCTGGGGGAAAACCACATGTATTTTGAGTGTCATGGTACTGCAAACTTTGAGGACTGCTGGCTTAGTGTAATATGTGAATCCAACCACTGTGATTTGTGAACCATTTGTGGCTTAGCACCAGGTATAAACTCAACTGCTATGGCTGAGGTTTAAATGTGGCTCCTTAACGTGATGTTACAACCCAGCCACTGCTTTCCACAGAGATGTCCATGGCTTAATATACTTATTGAGTTGTGCAATGAAAGAGTACCCACATAAATACACCCATAATTATCAAAAAAAAAAAAAAAGGGAAGAAATCCGTATGTTCAGAGTTTGGTTGGAAATCCCCTCAATTTAAAGGTGTCAAATGTATTTCTGCGTTCATTTGGAACATTTTGTATTAAGAGACATCCTTTAATGTGGGTTGTAAACTGTGACATATTGCAGAGAACTTAAGGAAATAACACCATTTGCGGTTGCCATTTATTTTTTTATGGCCATGAGGATCTACTTACTGTCTCTGCCTTTTGGTTTCTATGCCAGAAACATGGCTTTAGGCCCTTCATTTTTTTTCTTTAAATTTCGGAGTCTTAAACATGGGAATTTCAGTCTTTTATGTCTCGTGATGCCTCACTGTGGAACTTCAGCTCCGCAAAGCCACTGACAAGATCGATATGCAGCATTTACAGACTTTGCACAGCCTTCTAATAAAATGTACCGTTTGGATTGTGATGAATATTAAATGGTGTGTTGCGTTAAAATGTGTCACAGGGTTACATATATCAACAATCAGCAGGCCCTCCCTTCTCTGAAGACCAACTTCTTTAGGTTATCTGAAGCAAAAGTGGAGAATCAGGATGTCCCATTTGGTAAAATCCTTCGGTAAGTGGACAGGTTAGGGCCTAAACACACATTTGACTTAATTTTAATTCAAATAATATAACATAGAACAGGGTGTGGGATTCATTCTCTAGCTTGAAATGATTGCAAGACAAAACTTATAAAAGAAAACAATGGTAATCTTTATTTTACTACTTTGCAAAGAGGGTGTATCATGCACTCGCAGGTACAGAGGACACACCTTAAGACATCAGTATATTTTCTTTATATTCCCTATCACCGTCCAGGTTTACCTCCCACCTTTTCCTCATTGGCTGAGTACTCGGGCCGTCATAATCTATCCAAGACACCTAAAGTGAATACATTATTCCCTGCCCCTTATTTACAGTTTATCTTTAATAGCTATTAGTTTCTGGGGGGTTGTCTCTTAACTCAACCACCATGCCAGCCAATTCTAGCTAAAACCCGTTTTGAACATACTAGGGGCCTCTCCTCCCTTTGTTCCTACGTGCAGCTTTAGGCTCAAGCAACATTTATGAGATTAGATAAGTACACAGTGTATTCTTTTCAAAGATTAGTATGTCTTTCTACAATTTCTGTAAAAACAATAAATTCCTTTCTCCTTTCCCACAAATTGTCCCCAACCCCCGATCTATGGACTGGCACCGGGTTGCGGCATGCCAGAAACTGGGCCACACAAACAGTCAGCATGGGAAATCACGCCTCCTCTGGTCCAGGGAAAAAAACCTACTCTCCATAGAACCTGTCCCTGGTGCCCAAAAGGTTGGGGGCTGCTGACATAGAATAATAGAGTTGGAAGGGACCTTGAAGGTCTTCTAGTCCAACCCCCTGCTCAAGCAGGAGACCCTATACCATTTCAGGTAAATGATTGTCCGGTCTCTTTTTGAAAGCCTCTAATGATGGAGCGCACACAGCTTCTGAAGGCAAGCTATTCCATTGGTTGATTGCTCTTACAGTCAGAAAATCTCTCCTTATTTCTAGGGGTGGATCTCTGCTTGATTAGTTTCCATCCAATTTCTTGCCTTGCCTTTTGGTGCTTTGGAAAATAGTTCCAATAGCTTCTCATCTTTGAAGGAGCCCGTCAAATATTGGAACACTGCTATCATGTCTTTCCTAGTTCTTCTTTACATTAGACTAGACATACCCAATTCTTGTAACTGTTCTTCAAATGTTTTACCCTCCAGCCCCTTAATCATTCTTGTTGCTCTCCTCTGCACTTTTCCCAGAGTCTCAACATCTTTTTTTTATATCTTTTTTTATATGGGTGACCAGAAGTGGATGCAGTATTCAAAGTGTGGCCCTAATTGTTTAAGGACACTTAAATGGTTAAGATGATTATCCTAATCATTTAAGAGCACTTAATTATTGTCCACGTTTACAAGAATTCTGTCACAAAAAAACCCACCATGTTAACTTTTTGGGAAGACGAAGGTTTTAGATAATCTGCATATGACCCTGGTTGTAGACTCTTGGTTGTAGAACTTTGTCACACATGCACAGGAATTGTTGGCTTCCACTTGCAAATCTGAAGTATCCGGAAGTCTTGTGTTTAAATGCTCCTGTATGGGCTTGTCTTTATTAATCCTTGACTCGCTCATGCATGTTCTCTGTTCATGTTAAGAGTTGGCAAGCGATGATTGTAATATGGGAAGGACTGTGGACCTTCTGACAGCCTGAGCTGGCAAAAATCTTCATAGTATGATGGAGATATGACTTCAGTTACGATAGAAACCGGTCACTGTAGTGTAAACAATACAACCCATTTGAACAAATCTGAAAGCTCAATAGCCATAATATGGTAAATCCATAATGCATTTATTTGTTCTTCCAATATTGTGCAATCTCAATCAACTGCAATGTATTGCAATAAGTCTTGGTTAAGCCAACTGTCACCCAGTCTAAAGTGCTCATCCTATGCAAAACCATCTCCTTATTTACTGAATTTATGAATTGCATTGGAAACTGGCTGATATCTTCTTTCAGGGTCTGCAGCCTCTCTTTCTGGCATGGGATATTCTCCATACATTTGGCAAGGTGATACATTGGATGAGGTTACAGGTGGCTTTTCTTCCAAGTGGTATCTCCCCAGTTTGTATCTGTCACTGATCAGTCATCTAATTTATTTATGTTACCTTTTAAGGGTGAAAATATGACCTCGGTAGCTTTCCCACCTGAAATTAAAACCCTTTAACATTTTTTGTCCTCTGATTTTATTTTTTTATGACAAGATTACAAAAAATAGTTTACAATCTCTCCAAACAGAACTAAGAAATGAAAGAAAATAATAATCATTTTTTTTTAAAAAAATCAGAAAACTATCAATACAAAATGTCTAAAATATTTTGCAAACCACTACATATTTATAAAATAGGCCCTATAATAGTATCCTGTTACCAAATAATAGAAATAATTTTAAAATACCTAAGATAACTATGTTATGTATGGACCATAAAGTCTGTCCCGTTTTCTGCTTCATTTTCTGCTTATTTATTGTATTTTTCAAAATGAAGAAGTTACACATTTCCAAAAGTTATGACCATACCTGAATCTAACATTTCTGTTGCTAAGTGAGACAATTGTTAAGTGAGTTTTGCCCCATTTTACGACCTTTCTTGCCACAGTTGTTAGGTGAATCACTGCACTTGTTAAGTTAGTAACACGGTTATTAAATGAATCTGGCTTCCCATATACTTTCAGAAGGTCACGAAAGGTGATCACATGACCCTGGTTTTAACTGCAACCGTCATAAATACATGCCAGTTGCCAAGTGTCTGAATTTTGATCACGTGATCTTGGGGATGGTTGTAAGCATGAAACACCAGCCAGCGCTGCTGACTTTGAATGGTCGTTTAAACAAATGGTTGTAAGTTGAGAACTACCTGTAATTCTTTAAGTAACCCCCATGCCCAACTATAATTTCTCAAGACCGATTCCAAATTTTTGGAAACAGTTTAGTGATGCACAAATCAAAACAGGATTTTAGAATGGAGGGTTTGCAGCATAGGATGGTTGCAATCAGACCTCAGAAATAAGAGGGAATCCTCTGCACTTTAGGGGCTGGCTGCAAAAGTCCCATGCTACAAGCCCTTCTTGCAAAAATCCTGCTTGGATTTCAGGACAGGCATTTCCCAAGACAGACAAGAGAGAGCCCTTTGTCTCAAAGAGCTGCCTGCCAGAGGGAATCCATCCTGCATGGGGTCTGAATCTCTCTGGCAGGCAGGCCTTTCCCTCTCAAAAGAGGCTGGCTGAAAAAGTTCCTTCCCAAAATTCAAAAGGAGACAGTCATCTCTGAAGGCTGTCTAAAAAAAGTCAGTCCGTCTTTTCTCTTGATTGTTATTTTATGTTGCCTTTGACATGTACGCTTTGCAAAATATAAGAAATAAAATTATTTGCAATAACAACAATAACAAAAGATTCATGCTAAAATCCAAGCAGGCAGCAAACATCCCATTCTGCAAAGGCTCCAAGTTAAAATCCTTGCTTGGATTTTAGGACTGGATTTTAAGGTGCTCCCTTCTAGTCATGTTCTGGGCTGGGCTAGACAAACAAAGTGAGGATCTTTGCAATGTGTGGCTTTTAACACAAGTGAGTGACTACCGGACAACAACTTTCTTATTTTGAACTTACAGAAGAGATATGTTAGTTAAGGAGTTTTTGAGAAAAGATAAAGAGAGAATGAAATGAGTTTCTGGGACGTCACTGAAAAAGGATAAACATTGTGTCTTTTAAATGAAAAAGTTTTATAAAGTTGGCTTATTTGACCAAGGTTAAAATGCATGTGATATTTTTCCCCCCCTCACAGCTTTTAATGGCTCTTTCCTGACCAGGACTGAATGTTGAGGCTTTAAAGTATTTGTTTATACATAACATAAGGGAAGAAGAGATTTTTGTTGTTATTGTACTTTTTGAGAAAGTGATAAGCTATGGTATTAAAATTGAAGGAAAGTGTTAAATCTATGAAGGAGTTTCTGAGAGGAGATGAGAAAATGATAAGGAATTAATTTGTGGAACATTATTTGATGGGATTAAATTTCAATATTTCTGATAGCTCTTGATGGATTTTTTTTTCTGATTAACTCTGAAAGATGAGGCTTTAAAGATTTTTTTTAATAGATATGAGATAAGATATGAGAAGAGAGTTTTTATATTTTTACAGAAAATGATAAGTTACTGGATAGAGTAAATAAAGTAAATATGACCCTGATTTATTTATATATAGTTATTTTTGGTTGTTCTTATTGGACTTTTGCTGATTACGGTTGAATGATGAGACTTTATTATTATAGATCAACTTTAAGATATGGCATCAAGAGATTTTAGGTTGAAATATTAAACAATAAATTGTTGAAATTGTTTGTACTTGTCTTCTTGAAGGGGAAAGTCATTTTTTTAAGTTTAAGGAAATGCATTGCTGCTTAGATTACTTTATCCTCTTATTATTTTCCTTTTTGAAAATGCACTGAATTTTGGAACTGTATGACTCTGTTATAATATGTATGGCTCAGTATTGCACAGTTCAGTAAAATTTATTTTATTTGCTTCCCTTTTTCTTTCGGCCAGCTCTCATCTCTCTTCCCACCAACCTTATAAATTAAAAATGCAATATTTAACAATGTTAAACTGAAGGCACTCTGACTTAGATATATAAAAGGTGTGGAACTGAAACAACCATAAAATGGCCCCAATTGTCCATAATTCGGGACAACTGGCCAATAATTTCTGCAATTATACCACAACAGAAGTGCTATTGCTGAAATTGTTCGGAAAGCAAGAGAGGAAAATTAGTTGCCATTCTGGGCTCATTGTAATTCATATGCTGTGGAAAACATTCATTTTCTCTGCTAAGTATGCAGTAGGTAACTGACCTTGTTTGCACATGGTTTGAATAAACCACAGTTAGTGAAATATACTCTTTTGAACTCCATAACGTAATTTGTTGGGCTTTTGTTTAGAGAGTGTGCAAATCCAGCATACACACACATACACATACACACACACATATATATACTTTACACACACACACACCTATCCAGGGTGGATTAAGGCCAACTGATACTTAGTGAATCTTAACTTGAAAATAGCCAGTTTGGTATAGTGGTTAAAGCATCAGGCTAGAAACCAGGAGACTGAGTTCTAGTCCCTCTTAGGCATAAAGCTCACTGGGTGACTTTGGGCCAGTCAACTCTCTCTCAACCTTGAGAAGAAGGCAATGACAAAAGAGACATTCAAAAAATATTACCAAGAAAACTGTAGGGACAAGTCCAGGAAGCTGCCCAGAGGCAACCTTGTTTGAAGGTGTAGAGGTACCATGGTGAGGGATTCTGGGAGATATATTTCAGCAATACCTAAAGGTCCACAGATGCTCCAACCATGCTCCATAGAAAAATATAGCACCAATATAACAATATAATAGAGGATCATTGGTTATCTACCTTGATAATAAAAGAGTCAGCCAGGAGTGGGATTTGGGGGTTTGACAATTCCCAGCAGAATGTTCGCAAACCCCCATGAGCCCCCAGCAGCCCACCCCTGTTTAGAAGTACTGACTAAATTTGAAAGGTTAGAAAGCTTAAAAAACCATTCACTTTCACTGATTTTTTCCTCCCCAGACTTAATTCTATCACCTTAAAAAAAAAAATAGAGCATTTTGTTTTCCTCCTACATAAACAGGCTTTAAATGAATCAGATAAGGTATTAACCAACCCAAACATAATCTCCCTGACTTAATTAGTGTTATTGGGGGTCAGCTAAAAAAATTCTTCTTTGAAAGTAAAGAAGATAAAAGGCACAATTCTGTTAATCAGTTAACCAAGCAGTAGCTTCAAAATACAATACAGAAACAGGAAAACCCAGAATAGGGACAGGATGGGTATAATTGATATCCAACTGCTTAGATCCCAGGGCTGCATAGATGACTCCAATATTTCTTAGGCATGAGTTCAGGAACATGTAGTGCAAGGGTGTCAAACTCAAGGCCCGCGGGCCACATCTGGCTCACGGGGTGCTTTGATCGGGCCTGCAGGGCCACCCTGGAAACAGCGATGGACTGGCCCACGGTACCTCTGTCAGAGAAAAGGGAACTCGGGAGAGCCACTCGTATCCCCCCAAGCTCCATTTTTGCTGGCAGAGGGTTTTAGGAGGCCATCCCAGTCAAAAACAGAGCTTAGTAGGGTCACGTGGCCTTCCTGAGCTCTGCTTTGCTGGCAGAGGGCTGCAGGAGGCCGTTGCAGTCAAAAACAGAGCTCAGGGGGCCACATGCAGCCCCCTCCCAGCTCCATTTTCACTGGCAGAGGGCTGCAGGAGGCCATTGCAGCTGAAAACGGATGTTGAGCTGGCCATACCCACCCTGGCCATGCCCCCCTGCACCCTGAGATCAAACACAACCCTGATGCGGCCCTCAATGAAATCGAGTTTGACATCCCTGATGTAGTGTTTCAAATCCAGGATGTTCATAATCACACAACATTTACCCATGTATACGATAATGGACAGGAACATCAAATGTTTATCTGGATCACATATTTTGATCCTATAGACAGCAAAAGTCATCATCCTGCAAGGAATGGCCAATTGCCTGGATGTGTGCAATCAGGAGAAATGGCACTAGCTGTGATTGGAGGCAACTCCATTTTTATGAGAAGATTTTCCATTTGAAGGCGTCTTCTTTCTGAAGGGCTAAATATGGAAGGAATGTTCTGTCCTAGGGCAGCTTACGAAGGCAAACTGCATGCCAAAAGAGAAGCTTTGAGCTAGTCTATACATAGTATGTGGTCAACAAATTAAAACAACAGGGATCAGAAAAAATAATTCTGGTTTCTTAAGATTCATTCTCTTTTCTATCGGCAGCTGGCAGTTATATCTGCTGCAGCTGTCAAATAAGCCAATGCAGTCCTTGACTGCATTAACAGAGAATAGAATCAAGATCATGTGAAGTGTTAGTACCACTTTATAATGCTCTGGTAAGACCATACTTGGAATATTGCATCTGGTTTTGGTTGCTAAAATATAAAAAAGTTGTTGAGACTTTAGAAAGAGTACAGAGAAGAGCAACAAAGATGATTAGGGGACTGGAGGCTAAAACATACAATGAATGGTTGCAAGAACTGGGTGTGTCTAATAAAAAGAAGGACTAGGGGTAACATAATAATGTTCTAATATCTCGGGGGTTGCCAAAAGAAGGAGTCAAGCTATTCTCCAAAGCACCTGAAGACAGGGCGAGAAGCAATGGATGGAAACGAATCAAGGAGAGAAGCAACCTAGAACTAAGGAGAAATTTCTTGTCAGTTAATCAGTGGAATGGCTTGCCTTCAGACCTCACATTTATGCCTGTCAGACATTTTAACAGAATAACAGAGTTGGGAGGTAACTTGGAGGTCTTCTAGTCCAACCTGTTGCTCAAGCGGGAGACCCCCTACACCCGTGATGGTGAACCTATGGCATGCGTGCCAGAGGTGGCATGCAGAGCCCTCTCTGCGGGCACTCGAGCTGTTGCTTCAGCTCAGCTCTGCTGCGCATGTGCGTGCGCCTCCCACCGGCCAGCTGGTCTTCGGATCTCTGCTGCGCATGTGTGGGGGGTGGGGCACATGCGCAGGGGATGCAGTGGTTCAGACAAATGGTTGTCCAATCTCTTCTTAAAGCTTCCAGTGATGGATCACCCACAGCTTCTGGAGACAAGCTCTTCCACACTGATTAAATGTTCTGGATGTGATGGCTGCTCCATCACTGGAAGTTTTTAAGAAGAGATTTGACAACCATTTGTCTGAAATGGTATAGGCCAGGGTCTCCTGCTTGAGCAGGGGGTTGGACTAGAAGACCT
>JANHFL010159161.1:0-10517 GCA_032468155.1 Oxyrhabdium leporinum
AGTAGAGTAGAGTAGAGTAGAGTAGAGTAGAGTAGAGTAGAGTAGAATAGAATAGAATAGAATAGAATAGAATAGAACACAGAATATTTTCGAACTTGGGACTTGTTTCATCAACGGTTGGACAACAGGGGTAGAAATTAGGAATTTAAGAAGTATTACTATGTAAACGAATTGACCCAGACAGTACGCTGTTCATTAAGCACATATTGTATGCAAAGAGAGAACTTGTTTTTTTTTAAAAAGAACACAACAGAACAGAACAGGAGTTGGAAGGGACCTTGGAGGTCTTCTAGTCCAACCCCCTCAAGTAGGAGACTCCGTATTATTTCAAACAAATGGCTGTCCAGTCTCTTCTTAAAAACCTCCAGTGATGGAGCGCCCACAACTTCTGGTGGCAAGCAGTTCCGCTGGTTAATTGTCCTCACGGTTAGGAAGTTTCTCCTCAATTCCTGGTTGCTTCTCTCCTTGATTGGTTTCCATCCATTGCTTCTTGTCTTGCCTTCAGGTGCTTTGGAGAATAAGTTGACCCCCCCCCTCTTCTTTGTGGCAGCCCCTCAAATACTGGAAGACTGCTATCATGTCATCCCTAATTCTTCTTTTCTTTAGATTAGTCAAACCCAAATCTTGCAACTGTTCTTCGTGTATGTTTTAGTCTCCAGGCTTTGAATCACCTTGGTTGCTCTTCTTTGCACTATTTCCAAAGTCTCAACCTCTTTTTTGTAATGTGGCAACCAAAACTGGATGAAATATTCCAGGTGTGGCCTTACTAAGGCTTTCTAAAATGGTACTAATACTTGACGTGACTTCAATTCTATGCCTCTGTTTATACAACCAAGAGACCCATTTGAATTTTAGAAGGGAAGTCACCTTCCAAACTACGATATAGGTAGCTTTCACCCCTCCTTGCTGGGGCAGCCCCTTATGTCTGTCCTCTCCCACAAATTAATGTATTGATATGCTCCATCACTTGGAGGTTTTCAAGAAGAGGTTGGACAGCCATTTGTCTGGAATGGTATAGGGCAGGGGTGGACCACTATGGAAATTTTCCAACCTGTGGACTTCAATTTCCAGAAATGAGGTGGGTTGGGGTGAGAGAGAGAGAGGCTGGCCCAAAGTCACTGAGCTATTTTCATGCCTATGGGGGAACTAGAATTCACAGTCTCCTAGTTATTGGCCCATAGTCACCCACCCGACTCTCATGTGTATGGTGGGACTAGAACTCACAGTCTCTTAGTTTTTGGTCCAGAGTCACCCATCCAACTCTCTTGCCCATGGTGGGACTGGAACTCCCAGTCTCCTAGTTACCTAGTTATTGGTAGAGTCGCCCACCTGGATCTCATGCCTACGGTTGGACTAGAACTCACTGTCTCCTGGTTATTGGTACAAAGTCACTTACCCAGATCTTATGCCTATGGTGGGACTGGAACTCACAGTCTCCTAGTTACGTAGTTATTGGTACAGAGTCGCCCACCTGGATCTCATGCCTACGGTTGGACTAGAACTCACTGTCTCCTGGTTATTGGTACAACGTCACTCGCCCAGATCTTATGCCTATGGTGGGACTGGAATTCACAGTCTCCCAGTTTCTAGCCTGACGCCTTAACCACTAGACCAAACTGGCTGTCAATCACTGCCTCTCATTTCTGTTGACACCTTCAGGGGTTATCCATGTTGAACAGTTGTGACTAGGAACATAGAGGTTGTTCTCCAAAATCAAGCCGATTTGATGTCAGGATGATCATGATAAGAGGGAGACCTCAACGTACGGCCATTCGCTTAGCAACAATTCTAAGTTATGGCTAAAAAAAAAAAGTGATTTACGACCAAACCTAACATTTACAACTGTCACAATGTCCTTGTCGTCCATGATCAAAATTTGGACTCTTAGCAACCGCCATGGACTTAACGACGGTTGCAATGTCCCGGAGTTATGTGATCGCCATTTGCAGCCTGACCAGCCAACTTCCGATAAGCAAAGCCAATGGGGGAAGCTGGATGTCTTTAACGACCACGTGATTCACTTAACAACTGCAGTGATTGACTTGAAGGACCACGGCTAAAAAGGTCATCAATCAGGCACGACTCGACTTCCTCGTTCACCCACAGAAGTTCCGGTTCCAATTGTGGTCGTAAGTCGAGGACCACCGTACCTATGTAAACATAGACCCATCGATGACCTCATTCATATCACGATGCCATTTGCGCAATTCACATCACTTGTGCGCATCACTTCCTGAAACGACATGCCAGGACCGTCGTTTCAGGAGCAAAGGGTTGGACTAGAAGACCTCCAAGGTCCCTTCCAACTCTGTTATCCTGTTATTCTGACTCTCGGCCTTTCCGTTTCGATTTTTCAATTTTACAAACATGTCACATTCCGAACACATTTTGGGCACATGATCCCTAAAAGGTGCGTTTATTCGATTGACGGGCTGCCCCAACCTCTATCAGCCCAGACAGATTTCTGCAAATCGTCCTTCCTGATATATTTGGGTAGATTAATTTGATCACGATCTGGGGTTTTGTAAAGATGCTTCTTATGTGGGGGTGACACACAAACACACATAACCAAGTCTTGAGAAATGGTGTTGCGAAATTCAGAGACCTGCAAATTTCATAGGGTAACTAAATAGTGCATAGGTTGATTTGCAAAATGTGAAGGCAGATGAATTTCTACCTGTTTTTAATCTTCCGTCCTCCGTGGTTTGGTGAAGTAAATTTCCCAACATTTATAAGCAAGGCTGGATGAACCTTTGTGGCTAAAAGGCAGCTTATGTAATTTATTTTAGTTACATAAGCAGATGTACGTAAATAAATCCACCCAAGTCGACAGATGAAATTGTTCTATTTAGGATTTTCTGTCATTTAACACACCCGGGGGTGTCAGTGTTCCAGTGAAACTCCCCATTTCCATTCAGCACTCAGAAACAAAGTTCATCCAAGTAAGAATTTATTCAAGAAGTCATATTGGCACATCTGGGAAAACCCGAATCTGAGGGTTCCGGGTTTTCCCTCCCCAAGAGAAAATCAAAGATCCATTCCCCGCACACACACACACACACACACCCATCATCCATCCCATGGTCCAATCAAACGCCGTCCCAACTGGAGCCATTCTTCCAAACACTCTTCTCCAGGTGCAGGGTAGCACGTCCTTGACTCTCTGCGAAATAATGTTGTGATGTCTAATCTTCTACCCTTTATGAATTCCCCCCTTCCAAATTCCCAGGCACTATTTGTGGCAGTCTCATAGCTTCTATATTAAAAATATGGCTTTCAAGGCTGACAGGCTTCCCCCTCCCACCTCCGGAAATAATGACGTCCTGGAACAGAGAAAATACAGGAGGTGTTTTACTATTCATCGGCTATATTAACTACCTTCATACACACACATCCCCAAGGAGGACCCTTTGGCTTGCCTGGGAATTTATCATGAAATTGTTTTACTAAGATATCTGCTTTGACACCCCAACTCTTTATCCAAGTAGCTTCAGACAAAGGATACCCTTTCCAATGTACTAAATATTGTAATTTGCCTCTATGCAACCTAGAAACTAATATTTTTTTCACTTCATAATGGGTTTCCCTTTGTATTACCATTGGTTTGGAGGGGGAGCAGCTGTTGCTGGTCTTAATCTTGAACTCACAGCTGACTTTAATAAACTGCTATGACACACAGGATGTATTTTCGCTACTATTCTAGGGAGGCTAAGCTGGACAGTTACTGGATTTATTATTTTCATTATGGGGAAGGGTCCTACAAACTTAGGCCTCAGTTTTTCACTAGGTAATTTTAATCTAAGGTACTTGGTTGATAAGTAAACTCGGTCTCTCACTTTGAAAGGAGGTTGGGGAGATCTATGTTTATCAGCTTGCTTTTTATATCTGTCAGTCGATTCTGTAAGTGCTTTTTTCGTACTTTCCCAACCTTTCTTTAAGGACTCCCATCTATTCTGTTAAAGATATGGAGGGGGGTGGCTCTGTCGGTAATTCTGGCGTAGGAACAAATTCCATGCCACTTTTGATTTGAAAAGGAGTTAATCCTGTCTACTGTGGACAGCATTATTATACGCCACTTCTGCAAACGGCAACAAATCAGCCCAATTCTCTTGTTGGCAATCCACGTAACATCTGAGATATTGTCCCACCATTGCGTTTGAGCGTTCTGAGGCTCCGTTCGTAGCCAGATGAAAAGCCAAGAGAAGTCCTTGGGGTTGCTTCTTGTCCTACTCTCAGGTGCTTTGGAGAGTAGGCTGGCCCCCCCTCCTCCTTTGTGGCAGCCCCTTAGATATTGGCAATAGTTGTAAGGGTGAGAACCAGTTGGAAGTCACCGTTTTCAATCCCATGGAAGTTTGAACAGGCACTAAATGAATGGTTGTAATTGAAGGGCTACCTATATCATTAAAAAAAAAAAGGATTTGATTAATAGATACTTTTGCAATGCAGTGTGAGATAAGGAAATGTTTCCAATTCTTTGCTGGAGTACAGTCATCCAGCCAGCTTGCTTTCCCCCTGCACCAAAGGTTACCAAATACGCTAGAAAATGTCCTGACATGAACCACGGATAGGTTACAAACCTCCCTCTGGATTTTTGCTGCACCTATGGGAAGTAAGAGCCTTCGGACCGGTCTGGCAACTACCCAGGGGTTGTGTAGGATTAGCAGGCGATTCAAAAGTCTTTGCGCTCTGAACACTCCACCCTTGAGGCTGTTTGCAAGTTTCTCCTGCTTTTCTCCCCCAGTTGTGGGTTTTACAAGCTTCAGCGTCCTGGCGTTCTGCTCCTGGGGGCAGGTGAACACAGGTGTGCAGTCAATGAAATTCTGCAGCTCTTACCTGGAGGCGTGATTTACATGACCCAGGCAGCATTAAACCTTTGCAGGAGGGTGAAAGGAAAAATGTCCACCCTTACTTGGGAAGGTTTGGGTGCCGCTCAACGCCAGATCTAATCCTGCTCTTTGGCAAGAGTGCCACCGAGCACGTGCAAAATGCGGACTACTGAATCAAGATTAAGGGCCAGAGGAGGTTCCATGCCATGAAGGTTGTTAGATCTGAATGTATTTTTTTTCCCCAAAAAATTACAGACATGCACCTTCACAGGTATATCCGTATCTCTACGCCAGGAAACTCCAAACGTAGCCATTTTAAGTCTTATGGACTTCAATTCCCAGAATTCTTCCACTGGCTGAGAAATTCTGGGAGTTGGAAGTCCAGAAGACTTAAAGTGGCCATGTTTGGAGATCCCTGATTTAGTCTAACAAAGAGAAGGACTAGGAGCAGGGGTGGGATTCAAAAAGTATAGCAACGGGTTCGCTGCCCGTTTGCTGGATGGGCGTGGCCTAGTCAGCCTCCTGCACCACGACAGGCGTGTTTTTTTGCCCTCCCTGGGCTCCGGAGGCTTTCCTTGAGCCTCCAGGAGGGCGAAAACAGCCTCCCTGGGCTCCAGAGGCACTCTGGAGGCCAGAAACGGGCCCGTTTCCAGCCTTCCCGAACTTCCGGGAGCCGTTTTTCACCCTCCCTGAGCCTCTGCGCGCATCCTGAACTTACCTGCATCCAAAACGGGCCGCATGGAGACTCCTGGGAGGGGTGAGCTGGGAGGGGTGGGCTGGGCCAGCCAGGATTGGAATTTGGCGGTTCAGTGAACCACGTAAAATCTTCGCTAAGGATCTGCCCAAACCCCTGCGAACCCCCAGCAGCCCACCCCTGACTAGAAATGATACGATAACAGTATTTGAGCAGCTGTCACAAAGAAAGGGTCCACTTATTCTCCACAGCACCTGAAGGCAGGACAAGAAGCAACGGATGGAAACCAATCAAGGACAGAAGCAAGCTAGAACTAAGGAGAAACTTCCTGATAGTGAGAACAACTAACCAGTGGAACTTCTGCTTTCAGAAGTTGTGGGTGCTTCATCATCTGGAATTCATGGCTTGCAATAGGAAGATCGATGTCTCTCAACCTCAATCATGGAAAGTAGTATGGGCCAAAACAGGGGTCCCCAAACCCCAGATTGTGCACAGCCACTTGGTATAGGATCTCCGGCTTGAGCAGGGAGTTGGACTAGAAGATCTCCAATGTCCCTCCCAGCTCTATTCGGATTGAAGCAGAAGCTTGGAGTAGAAGACCTCCAAAGTCACTTCTGACCCGTTACTCTATTATTCTGTTGGTCCTGGTACTTCTTGTTTTAGATAAGAGGGGTGTGAAACATGTCCGTTTGATCCTTTCCAGGTGTGTTATTCTGTTCATTAATCAGTGGGATAGCTTGCTTTCAGAAGTTGTGGGTGCTCCATCACTGGAGGCTTTCAAAGAGACTGGGCAGCCATTTCTCTGGGATGGTCTGGGTCTCCTGCTTGAGCATGGGATTGGACTAGAAGATCTCCAAGGTCCCTTCCAACGTTGTTATTCTGCTAACGTGAAAAGTCTTGCCTTCAGAAGTTGTGGGTGCTCCATCAACGGATGTTTTCAAGAAGAGAATGGACAGGCATTTGTCTGAAATGGTACAGGTCTCCTTCCGAGCAGAGGGTTGGACTAGAAGACTTCCAAGGTCCTTTCCAACTCTTGTTATTCTCTACTCATTATTCTGTATTAACTCAGCTAAGGAGATGGATCTTCATCTCAAGAGGAAAGAAGAACAAAGGGGGTTAACCAGCTTTTCTGATGTCCACGCATCTTCAAGTCATTGAGGTTGAGAAACGCTGGTCTAGAGAATTGCACACTGTATGTGCTTATTGTGCAGCTGTGTCATACAAGCTCAGAAAATGGGTTAGGGAAGTAATCATTACAATTAACCCAATAAGCATTTATGCAAATACAATCTCAGACTGTTAAGTCAGCAGCCAAGCAGACTTTCCTGGTCTTAGATTTCCAGCTTCTCAACCCAAAACATCTTAAAAGAGGATGTCCCTCAGATGGATTAGATGTCCTGGACCAGAAGAACCAAACTTCTAACTTAACATCAAGATGTTTCCCAGATCCAGATTTGTTCTCCCACCAAGTCCTCTGGTCAAAGTGGCCTCTTGCTGCATTCTTGGCCCTTGAATACTGTAGAGCTGTTTGCCAAATGCTCACTATATAACTACTAGCCTTCCTGGCAATTGCGTAATTGAGATTGTTCAATCATGCATGTAAAGCACAGGGCAGGGCCCACTGATGGAGCAGGTTGGGGGGAGGGGAAGACTATGTCAAGATATGGAAGACTCTGGAAGGAGATACCTGAACCAGTCCGGGGACCAAAAAGGGAGGCAGGAATGAATAGCAGTGCAGAGTCTACATGAATGTCGGAATAGAGTCTACAACAGCAATGTTTCTCAACTTTAGCTGTGTGGACCTCAGTGGCCAGAAGCTGCATGGACTTCCACACACGGAACTGAGGTTGTGTGGACTTCAACTCCCAGAATTGAACCTGCGTGGACCAACGTCCATTTGTGGTGGACTTCAACTTGCAGAGTTGTGGTGGACTTCAACTCCCAGAAGCTGTGTGGACGTCAACACCCAGAATGAAAGCTGTGTGGACCTATGCTGAGTTGTGGTGGACTTCAACTCCCAGAGGAATTTGGGTAGACTTCAACGCCCAGAATTGAAGTTGTCTGGGGAATTCTGGGATTTGAAGTCCACCCATCTTTGAAGTCCCAAGGTTGAGAAACAATGGCCTCCAGTGTCGCAGTTGGGAGACCTGGCTACGGAGACGTCTCCAACAAACACACCTGAAAGATTGTGATGTTGAGCTCAGACCCATGGGCATCCTACTTATGACCTAGACAACCCCCGTCCCCTTGAGTCAACGTTTCAGAGGTATTTCCTTCACAGATTTGCTAAACGGGCCCATTTTGTCAAAACCTGGAAACGTGGGTTTTCACCCAAACCAGCATTAAAAACATGATCACAGAACCGCAATTTATGGCCATAAATGTCAGCTGCCAGGGGATTCCTGTTCTGGAGGACATCGTAGCCTCAGCCCTCACCAGATTTAACCCAAACCTTGCTTCTTAAATCCGATCCCCCTTCCAACAGTTCAGAGTTGGCCGAAATGGCAAAATTGGACTACTCTGCTCAAAGAAAAGGACACAAGTACTTTCGTTTCCACGGGGAAACCACTTCTGAACTTTCGAGCTTGAGGTGGAAAAGAATGAAACTCTGACTTTGGGTTTTACAGATCAGACCGATAAGTCTTGTAGAAATGACTGGTTTATACTATTGTGGTAAAACAAAGAGTTGTGATTGTTGTTAATGCCCTATCCTACTGTTACAGATAAGAGTCGGAAGTCACAACTTTTATTTTTCTTTCCCTACCCTTCCTCACTTTTCTCTGCCCTTTCCCCTTCCCTATCCCCGCCGTTTTGCTTTCGCATTTTGTATTTTATAACACTTTATAACCTAATAAAACGTATTCTAACCCCCAAAAACCCACCAATCCCCCTCTATCTCTTCTCTTCCCTTCTCATTTTCCCTCCAGGAAGGGAAAGAAAACGAAGCAATGCTTGTTTTGATTTATACTCCATGAACGAAGAATCACTTTCCAGTGTTTCTTTGAACCAGCAGGCAAAAAAGATGGAATAAAAAGTCCTTTATTGGAGGTGTCGGGCTCATCTGAACCGAATGCATCTTTGGAAGGAAGACTAGGGTGGAAAGGGCTTTCAATCACAATGCAACCCAAAAAAATTTAACACCCCCCCCCCCAAAAAAAAAAAGGTTATGGGTGAGAAGAACCTTTCCAAATCCAAGAGGGACCCCAGGTGATTCTAGATGGACCATTTCTCCGTCCGAGGTTCCACCATTTTGACCAGGCCTTCTCCCAAGATCTTGAAGTCTTCCAAAATGGCCTCCACATTTGGAATTACCATCGGCTGAGAACTTACTTTGGATATCATCCTTCCTTTAATGTTTGATACCTGGAGAATTTTTTTTAAAAAAAAAAGAGAGAGAAAGAAATACATTAAAAGACTGCCCATCATCGAACAATTTACACATGGGGGGGGGGGAGTCCTTGGGGCTCGACTGTTTCATCACCAGCATTTCGGTTACCCAAAACTAAGGATCTGCTTATCCATAGCTTTATCCACAAACACAGATAGGCCTCGACTTACAATGCATTTAGTGACTGTTCAAAGTTACAACGGCCCTGAAAAAAAAGTTATGAGTTATGACCGTTTCGCGCAGTTACACGCTTTGCAGCATTCCCCGTGGTCACATGATCAAAATCTGGGCGCCTGGTTCATCCTTACGACGGTTGCAGTGTCCCCGGGGTGTGGGTGTGTGTGTCACGTGATCCCCCTTTTGCAACCTTCGGTCAAGCGAAGTCAAGAGGGAAGCCCGATTCACTTAACAACTGTGTGACTAACTGCAGTGATCCACTTAACAACGGTGGCAAGGAAGGTTGTAAGAAGGAGTAAAACTCACTTAGCAACTGTCTGGCTTAGCAACACAAAATTTGGGCTCATCTGTGTTCTTATGCGGGAGATAAGCATACTTTAAAAATTACAGTATATACTGTACTTGCAGATTAGCCTATCCAGAGATCTAGCCGATCACAATTTGGGGGGTATATTTTGGCACCTAAAACTCTTGGCTTATCTTGGAGTATATATATGAGGTAGCTTTTTAATAGGGATACACAATATATATATATATATATATATATATATTTTTAACACAAAAGGAGGGAATTCTCAGGAGAACGCCAAACTTCCCCCAAGAGTTAGTTAAAAGTTAAAATGTTGTTTACCCACAGTAGAAACCGGGAACAATGAGTCAAATCTCAAGAGTTGAACGCTCACCTTGAAGGGCTGGGGTTCAAAGGCCGAAGGCTTCCAGAGGACCCCAATAACGTCTCCTCCGTATTTGTCGTAGAAGAAGAGGGTGAAGTCGCTGAAGGCTTCCTGCAATGAGAAAAGGTCCATTAAAGGAAACTGCCGACATCTCCAAGTCTACTCAATCTTCAGGATTCCAAGGTCCCAACTGCCATCTTGACTTCTCTTCTCTTCTCCTCTCCTCTTCCTTCTCTTCTCTTCTTTTGCATTCCTCTTCTCTTCTCTTCTCCTCTCCTGTTCCTTCTCTTCTCTTCTCTTCTCTTCTCTTCTCTTCTCTCTCTCACACTCACTCACACACACAGGGTGACCCTGCCTGGTATTGTTTCTGCTTGCAACGGGACAAGTGAAAGTCTACCTTAAGTTGAACTTTTAACTCCTAGAATGGAGGTGGTTGGCCTTGGGCTTCCTTCTAGGGCCTTGGACTCTACAAGGTCCTCGATACTCTCCAGGTTTGGTTGTTTCCTTGCTGCAGACGTTTCATGACTCAGCTAGGAAACATCATCAGGGCTAGAAGGGAGTGGGGTTGGCTCTGTTTATCTACAGGGGCTTGCCCTATCAGTGATGGTGGAATTGTTCTTGGTAGTTCCTTAAGTAGGCTGTGGGATGGATGGATGGATGGATGGAGAGAGACAGACGACAGCTAGCTAGATGATAGTTAAATAATCAGACAGACAGACAGACAGACAGAGGAGGAGGAAAGGGGGGTGGGAGAGGAG
>JANHFL010159192.1:0-10516 GCA_032468155.1 Oxyrhabdium leporinum
TCCAGTTGCCATTTGGGTCCCTCCCCCATCGTCGTCCGTCCGTCCGGTCCCCCCCACCCCACCCTCCCCCCAAAGCTGGTTATCTGGAATCCTCCATCTCCCTGGATATATAGGACGCACTTCAGGTTAGGACTAGGAATTACTTTTGAATTCCTTCCGCAAGATTTGATAATTTGGGCTTGGATAACTCGGTGGTGGTGATTGTTAGTAAGCGTCGCCCTTAAAATGCGTACAGCTTCGTTGTGGACTCAGAAAGGAACGCAGAGAATGTGTTAATTTTAATGATAACTTTTCATCAGATGTCATAAAATGTGGTTTGTTGTTGTTGTTGTTTTAATTTCTCCCAGAACGTGCTTTTTATTATTTTTAGTTTGTTTACATCCACCGACTTTGAAATCTCGTATGAAAAACCTGGATGATTGACCAGGCGTTTATTATTTAGGACTTAATCTTTTTCTTATGATTATGATTATGATTATTAATCATCGCACAGTCAGCCAGATGTTCAGAATGGATTTCGCTTTTTTTGCCTATCTAGTTGAGGCCTTACCGAGGCCCTGGGATAGGCAAATCTGGACGTTTGATGGTGTTACAGATATTATTACTATTACTATTGTTATTACTATTATTATTATTATTTAAACATGAAACTCAAGTCAATTGAACGTTTAAAAATGTATCACAAATACCATTGACTGGCGCTGATGGTTGATACGGGTTGCTGCCAGCATCATAGGTTTCGAGCAAGTATCTCCTTAAAATCTACGAGTAGCTAGCGCAGTTTTGGGGGCATTTCCGCTGGTGTTATCACCACCTGAGACGGGTAAAAATGTAATAGTTTGTCCTAACCAAGGATCTAAGAGCTATTGAGGTAACATCTGAGTTTACAGGCAGTTCTGAGTAAAGGAGGTGGGTTGTTGTTGTTGGTTTTTTTTGCAAAGACAGGATATTCAAATTTGATAAGTTCAGGATTTCCATGTCTCTAGGCAACCCTTTGGGTATTGCTCCAAGGGCTCCTATTACTATTGGTACAACCGTTGATTTCTTTCTCTACAACCGCTCGAGTTCAATTTGCAAATTGCAATATTTCATTTTTTTTTCCCCCAGCTGTTTCTTTTCCACTCGCGCATCGCCTGGTTATTGCAATTTCGGTGAATCGCACCTTTTTTTCTTTTTCCTTTTCCACAGTAGTGATGACAGGCGTGTTGTGGGCCACACCTCTTGTCTGTTTGGATAAGTTCTTGATCTGTTGACTTTCAAGAACTTTGCCAATTGGGTCTTGCCAGTCATTTTTTGCTGCATTCGAAGCCAAACTTTTGTCAAAGCTTCTTCCAAGGTGTGATTTTGGCAATTTGATTGTGACTTTATAGATAATCACTTTGTGAGGTTTTGCTGCAGCTACTGATGTTGTTTCTTGTTGTTGTTATCCTCCTCCTCCTCCTCCTCCTCCTCCTCCCTCCCCCCTATAAATTGGGGGTCTCTGAGTGGTCTCCCATCCGTTTGCAACCCAGGCCTGACCTGACCTTGCTTGTTTTCCAAGTCAAGAGAAAGCCAGATCAGTCACACCTGTTGAGAACTGTAATTAGTGATAAAACGGTATCAAATCTGGGACAGTTTAAAAAAAACACAAAACGAAACAGCTGCAGGTGGACAGAATAAAGTTTTTCTTTTTTTAAAAAAAAAAATGATTTCATTTCAAAGCTGCTGGACTGTTAATAGGGTAGTGTAAAAAGATTGATTTATAAGTTGTGTGTCTCTTTCAGATCCCTGTGTACAACTTTTTCTGATCAAAATGAAAAATAGGTTCTTGGCATTAATATCTGATGCTGTTTTAAGACTGAAAAGAATGGCACACATGTGATTTTACAATTATAGTTTTAAAGCCAGGGAAAGATCAGTTTCCAATCCAAATTTAAGCCCAGGCTGCATTTTTGATCTGTCCTCCGGGAACGGTACAGGACACCAAACTATTTTTCTGTAATTTCTATATATATATTTTTTCGTTCTTGAGTGACATTTTGATGTACAAAAAGCAAGCTACCTTTTAGTTCCAAGAAGAATTATAATTTAAATACTGACAGCAATCTTTCATTATTCTCCTAGTCACGTTTTTTTTTTTAATATTCTGGGCTTGTCGTCTTCAAGTATATTTGAACTACAGCTATTCCTCGACTTATGGCCACAATTGAGCCCAAAACATCTGTTGCTAAGTGAGACAGTTGTCAAGTGAGGTTAGCTCCGTTTTACGATATTTCTTGCCAGAGTTGTTAATCTAGCTAACCACATTGGTCCACATTTTTGGGACAAATAGCTGCCTCAGTCTCTTCCTGAAAACCTCCAGTGATGGGAGCACCCACAACTTCTGGTGGCAAGCAGTTCCACTGGCTAATTGTTCTGTCAGGAATTTTCTCCTTAGTTCTAAGTTGCTTCTCTCCTTGGTTAGTTTCCATCCGTTGCTTCTTCTCCTGCCTTCGGATGCTTTGGAGAATAGCTTGACCCTCCTCTCTTCTTTGGGGCAGCCCCTCAAATATCGGAAGGCCGCTATCATGTCTCTCCTGCTCTTTCTTTTCACCAAACTAGACATCTCCAATTTTTGCAACTGTTCTTCATATGTTTTATCCTCCAGCCTTCTAATCTTCTAATGTTCTTCTCTGCACTCTTGGTGGAGTTTAAACTTCTTCTTTTTAAATAGTAGGTTAAAGTCTGAACCAAACAGATCACATGTAAATAGAACATGAAGTCTTACGTTCAAACTATTTAGGGCCTCACCTGCTTGTAAACTGTGATTTAAACCGAGTAAATTATGGCTGCAAGGTTGTGTGTTTGCAAGACTAAAACAGATGCAAATTTTCCCATTTTCTTAGTACAGCAGGGGAAATATTGCAATATTGCTATTGTATTTGATGTGACCCACATCAGAGGACCAGTGTTTTATTTCATGACGGTGGCAGGAGCCAATATTGTTCAACGTTGGCTTTTGGGAATGAGAGCTATAAATAAAAGATGGGCTTGCTGATTGATTGATTGATTGATTGATTTTGTTCCGTGACTTTATCACACGCTCAGCTAAAGATCCTTCACTTCAAAATTCCTTTTGAGATGCTGTAAGATGAAACCTCGTGGTCCCAAGATATTTGGAAGAGGGAAGGATGCAACCTAAGACTTACAGTAGCTATATTAGTCTGATCTTTATATAGATTTAAGTTAGTAACTGCTGAAGATGGATTTAGCTTTCGGTGGATGTTGTGTGATCTCGCAGACGCAATCTTTGTTTCATTCATTGCCGTTAGTTTAGTTTGCAAAGCACGGCTTTTGATCTTTGTCAAGTTTATACAGCAGGATAGCTTAGTCATAGAGGTAGTCCTCCACTTACAACAGTTCCTTTCGTGACCGTTCGAAGTTAACGATGGCACTGAAAAAAATGACTTAACAACCGTTTTGCACACGATCAAAATTCAGAGGCTTGGCGACAGACTCGTTTTTATGACGTTTCAGGACCTTTCGACAAGCAAAACCAAATCTGGGGAATTCACTTAAGAACCAGGTTACTAATTTAACAACTGAAGTGGTTCGCTTAATAACTGCAGCCAGAAAGGTGATAAAATAGTGGCAAAATTCATTTTACAACTGTCTTGCTTAGCATCAGCTATTTGGAGCTCAGGTGTGGTCGTAAGTCGAGGACCTGTACAGACAGCCAAACTTGGCAAATCTTTCTGAGCTGTCAGCCAATCAATCAGAATAGAGCTGGAAGGGACCTTGGAGGTCTTCTAGTCCAACCCCCTGCTGAAACGAAGAGACACTATACCCATTCAGATAGTTGGCTGTCCAGTCTCTTCTTAAAAACCTCCAGGGATGAAGCACCCAGAACTTCTGGTGGCAAGCTGTTCCGCTGGTTAATTGTACAGTATACAGGTAGTCCTTGACTTACGACCACAATTGAGCCCAACATTGCGGTTCCTGAGACATGTGTTAAGTGAGTTTTGCACCATTTTTACGACCCTTCTGGCCGCTATTGTTAAGTGAATCACAGCAGCTGTTAAGTTAGTGACCTGTCAGAAGGTCTCAAAAGGAGATCACGTGACCCCCAAGACACTGCGACCGTCGTAAATACCAGTGGGGATACTGCAACGGTTGTAAGTGTGAAAAATGGCCATAAGTCCATTTTTCCAGTGCTGTTGTAACTTTGAAGTGGTCACTAAATGAACTGTTGTAAGTCGAGGACTCTCTGTATTGTCTATTGTGGTTTTGTTGCAATTTGACCAACTTCTACCCCATTGTAGACTTTCCAGAGGATGATACCAATGTTGCTTCTTAAGAGAAACCTGGGCTGTTCTTTTCTAGGGCCATGCAGGGGTGGGCTTCAGCTGGTTCACGCTGGTTTGGGCGAACCGCCCTGCCCCTCCCAGGAGTCCCCATGCGGCCTGTTTTGGATCCCAGATAAGTGCAGGGGGTGCATGGAGCCTGTGGAGGTGGAAAACGGGCCTCCCAGAGGCCCGCGGAGGGTGAAAACAGGCCTATTTCTGGCCTCCAGAGAGCCTCCAGAGCCCGGGGAGGTGGAAAACGGGTCCTCCACAGCCCGTTTTCGCTCCCAGGATGGTGCAGGAGGCCGACTAGGCCACACCCACCATGGCCATGCCCACCCAGCAACCATGCCGAGAACCGGTCGTTAAATTATTTGAAGCCCACCACTGGGGCCCTGGTATGCTCTCTCAATATTTTATTACATGGTCTCTTAAATCAGGATTTGATTTCTTCTCTCAGTCTTCTTTCGCTACCATGCTGCTCTTAAAATTTCGTCCCTATATTTATAGACAAGATCCCCACGGGCAATCCAGACAGCAGATGGTGGCACCTTCTGGTTGTAACCAGCTTAACTCTTTAGAGTGGCAAAGTTGAACTTCTGACTGGAGTATGGGTTTCCTTTAGTAGAATTGCAATAGGGCAAACGTCGTGTTGTGAATCAGAAAAGAGAGACGGGATCTTGCATGTCAATCATTTTCATCGCCAGCATCGTTCCTTTATTCATTTTTATCCCACCCTTATAATTTTTGTTATAAACAACTCATATCTAATACACTCTCCTCCTCCTCTTTTCCCCACAGTACCAGCCCTTTGAGGAAAGTTGGACTGAAAAGAGAGTCCCAAGTCACCCAGCCAGTTTTTCATACCAAGGCAGGACTAGAATTCACCTTCTCCTGGTGGATGGCCCAAAATCACCCAGCCGGCTTTCATGCTTAAATTGGGACTAGAATTCCCAGTCTCTTGGTGATTGGCCCAGAGTTATCCAGCCAGGTTTCAGGGCTAAGGTGGGACTACAACTCACCTTCTCCTGGTGGTTGGCCCAAAGTTATCCAGCCAGTTTTTCATACCAAGGCAGGACTAGAACTCACCTTCTCCTGGTAGTTGGCCCAAAATCACCCAGCCGGCTTTCATGTTTAAGGTAGGACTAGAATTCCCAGTCTCCTGGTGATTGGCCTAGAGCTACCCACTCAGCTTTCAGGCTTAAGGTGGGACTAGAACTCCCCTTCTCCTGGCGATTGGCCCAAAATCATCAGCTGGTTTTCATGCCTAAGAGAGGACTAGAACTCCCAGTCTCCTAGTGATTGACTCAGAGTTACCCAATCAGTTTTCTGGCTGATGGTGAGACTAGAACTCAGAGTGCCCTGGTGCCTTAACCATTAAACCAATCTTGTATGCTATCCAATACTTATTACCATATCAATAGGAAGTATTTTCATTTGTGGACGGGGATATGTTTCCCTTAATTTTTAATGCGGGGTTATCATATAATAAAATATCATTTTAATATGAAGTCTGGCTGTGCTTGGTGTAGAGATTCAAGAGAATGTTTTATATACCTCATCTTAAAAGATTTTAGCGGCAAGGTGATCTAGTTTTGAATTGTAATGTTTTTAAAGGATAAACAAATACGGCCCTCTTAATTTAGCTATCTATGTCACAAAGGTTACACGTTTTCTTCTGATATAGATTGGCTCGTATAATCATAATTGCTATTGTTCTAATTGTACTGGGTTATTTTTAAATCCTTACCGTAGAATCCCTAAGGGATTTTTGTTTGGATTTATTTTAATTCAGGACAAGATTTTAGAGAGTTATTGATTTTGCCCTGTATCATAAGGGTCAACCAACATATGCAATAAAACACAGTTTATTTAGCCTGGAGACGTTTATGTTTTAATACAGACCCAGTCACTATATTAAAATAATCCTGAAGCTTGAAATGTTAACATAGGAAGCCAAGCCATCGCATGTGGTATTCGTTGTGTGAATTTGGGACGTAAATTTGTGCATAAATGTTAAATATAGGACTTTTTAGGGATGAGAAGACTTGGTGGGCAGCGAGGTCTTTCGTCAGCGATAGCCTGCATTATTGAAAGAACGGTGGGTGTCTCCTTTCCCGTGAATCCATCTCAATTTCATGGAAATAATGCGTCAGGCTTGCAAAACTATAGAGAGGGTTTTTCACCACAAAGTTACCTGTCTTGCGGTAATTCCATTAGGCCACACCCAAATAGACCACCAAATGGAGTAGGGGGCGTATCAGAAAAAGCACCCTTCAATGAATAGCTCTGGAAATATGTCTGGCTCGTCTATTGGCCTAGAAAGCAGGTGATGGTGACTTCTAGGTCTGTTTTAGGCATAAAAAACCAACTGTGTGACTCTCTCCTCCCTGATTTCTCTCTTTCTCTTTCTCCTCTCCTCTCTCTCCTCTTTCTTCTCTCTTTCTTCTCTCTCTCCTCTTTCTTCTCTCTCCTCTCCTCTTTCCTCCTCTCTCTTTCTTTTCTTTCTCTCTTTTTCTTTCTCTCTCCTCTTCTCTCTCTCCTCTTTCTTCTCTCTTCTCTCCTCTTCCCCCCTCTCTCTTTCTTTTCTTTCTCTCTTTCTCTTTCTCTCTCCTCTTCTCTCTCTCCTCTTTCTTCTCTCTCTCTCACCTCTTTCTTCTCTTTCTTCTCTCCACTTTCTCTCTTTCTTCTCTCTCTCTTTCTTCTCTTCTCTCCTCTTCCTCTCTCTCTTTCTTTTCTTTTTCTCTTTCTCTTTCTCCTCTCTCTCCTCTTTCTTCTCTCTCTTTCTTCTCTCTTCTCTCCGCTTTCTTTCTTCTCTCTCTCTTTCTTCTCTCTCCTCTCTTCTCTCCTCTTCCTCTCTCTCTCTTTCTCTTTCTCTTTCTCTTTCTCTTTCTCTTTCTGTAGCCCTCGACTTACAACAGTTCATTTAGTGACTGTTCAAAGTTACAATGGAACTAGAAAAAGTGACTTCATACCGTTTTTCACATTTACGACCGTTGCAGACCGTGGTCACAGGATCAAAATTCGGATGCTTGGCAATGGACTCATATTTATGACAGTCACAGTGTCCTGCGGTCACGTGATCCCGTTTTGCAACCTTCTGACAGGCAAGGGAGAAGCCAGGCTCACTTAACAGCCGTGTGACTAACTTGTGATTCACTTAACAATTGCATTCATGCCGACGGTTTTTGAAGAAATTGTATTAAGAGCTTGCGTAGGAAGGACCTGGGCAAAAACCCTTATTTGTCTTGCGGTTCTATAGGAAGATAAATGCTGCAATTACAATTGTACTAATTCACTGTTGCCGGTGCAGTTGTGCTTCAAAAGTCTTAGGATTCTGTCAACCCAGCAAGAGTTTCATGAGAGCAGGATTCCAGTATTTGAGGGGCTGCCCCAAAGAAGAAAAGGGGGTCAGATTATTCTCCAAAGCACCAGAAGGCAAGACGAGAAACAACGGATGGAAACTAACCAAGGAGAGAAGCAACCTGGAATTGAGAAGAAACTTCCTGACAGTGAGGACAATTAACCCGTGGAACAGAAGTTGCCTTCAGAAGTTGTGGGTGTTTTCATCACTGGAGGTTTTTAAGAAGAGACTGGACAGCCAGTTGTCTGAAACTGTACAGGGTCTTCTGCTTGAGTGGTGGGTTGGACTAGATGACCTCCAAGGTCTCTTCCAGCTCTATTCTGATTCAAGGGATGGAAACTAAACAAAGAGAGAAGCAACCTGGAATTAAGGAGAAACTTCCCAACAGTGAGAACAATTAACCAGTGGAACAGAAGTTGCCTTCAGAAGTTGTAAGTGCTTCATCACCGGAGATTTTTAAGAAGAGACTGGACAGTCACTTATCTGAGATGGTGTAGGTTCTCCTTTTTGATCAGGGGGCTGGACTAGGAGACCTCCAGGGTCCCTTCTATTATGCCGTGTGCTTCTTAAAAATCTTTCCAGGGGATAGAGATAAGCCTTCCTTCGTGGCTCTAAGGCAGCAATAGACCAGTTGAGTTTTCTGTTTCTCTTTGCATTTTGCTTTCCGACTATTTCCCCTAGAGATACGCCCTGGCTGAAAAAGCAATAATTCTAATTAGGAACAGCCTGCCTGGGTTTTGATCGAACGAACTGTTTGCTCGGTCAGAAACGAGTTGCGGGTTTTGTTATTCAGAGAACTGGGTGGTGGGTGATCTCTACCAAGGCCAGAATTGTGATAGACGGGGGAGCTTTTCCTTGCAAAAGTCAAAGCTGGACTTCGAGAAAGCTGGGTGGGAGGACACTCCTGACCTTTGATGTTGGAGGGGACATCTGAAAATACTTGGGTAGCCAAAAAGACAAGTAGTAGATGAATTCAATTGCAGCAGGGTACATCTTTGGAAAAACCTGAAGGACCACGTTGGGGGGGAAAAACCATCCTGGAGAAATTCTCCATGCGGTTGTTAGGAATTGCCACCTCCTTACGGTATATAATCGTGTGGCAACGATGCTAGTGTCAGGCGTGAAAGACCAACTTTGGACGTGAAAGTCCAATTAAACTGCTTTATTGTTAAAATCCTATGCACGGGAATCTTCTCCACTAGCGGTTAGCACCTGCTGGAATTAGATAACGGCCAATAGAATTCAAGAGAGGTTGGACTTAGTTTGCTTGCGGCTACGTAGGGATTCTAGGCTGAGCCCTCTTTTGACTACACCCGCCAGGTTCTGCCACTCTTTCTCCTCTATCTGGCCCAGGACGAAACAGCTCTTATTTAATTCTTATTAAGAAACATCTCTTAAGAGCCGTGGTGGCGCAGTGGTTAAAAGGCAGTACTGGCAGGGCTCAGTCACTGCTCACTCCAGGAGTTCGATCCTGACCGGCTCAGGGTTGACTCTGTCTTCCCTCCTTCCGAGGTGGGTAAAACGAGGACCCAGATTGTTGGGGGCAAGAGGCTGACTCTGTAAACTGCTTATAGAAGGCTGAAAAGCACCGGGAAAGGGTATATAAGTCTAAGTGCTATTGCTAGTCCTTCCTTCCTTCCTTCCTTCCTTCCTTCCTTCCTTCCTTCCTTCCTTCCTTCCTTCCTTTGCAGTGGTTAGAATGCAGTATTGCAGGCTAATTCTGTTGACTGCCAGCAGTTCAATTCTGACTGGCTCAAGGGCGAGTCAGTCTTCCACCCTTCCGAGGTGGGTAAAACGAGGACCCAGACTGTTGGGGGCAACAGTCTGACTCTTCAAACCGCTTAGAGAGGGCAGCAAAGCACTGTGAAGCGGTGTTTAAATCCTACCACTATTACTATTCCACAAGGGACTCTTGAGCATACTTGAAAGAATCCTTACTAAATCCGCCTTCTGAGTTCCCTGGAAAGTGCACAGGGTATGTGCGTGCGTTGTTATTGTGTGCTATGTGTGACCTTTGTGACACAGCACAGGGTTTTGATTACACAGTCACAGCCATCAATTTGTCTCTTGAAGACTCACAACTCATCAATGGCAGCATGTCCACATAATATCTCATGAGCTGTAGCAACTTGGTGTCCCAACTGATGGGAAACATCACCTAGTAGCAGCGGTGATAGTATTTGTTCATGCAGCTAAGTATGGTATACATTATTAAACAGAATCGCAAAAGTAAATACAATGACTGATTAAAATCCAATCAGAGAGTACAACAAAAATGCAGAAAAAAAGCCTAGACCTAAATAAATTGTGTGCATACAACGTAGAGTATATTTAAACTAATTTGGCGTAATGTGGTTATACTTTCTGAGGATTAAAGAAAAGTTTATGGACTGATCTTGTGTCAGGAAATTACACAGCTGGTGTCCAAATGGGGTCAGAGACGTTGACATGAACTTGTGGGTTTATATAAATAAATATATTTACAGTAAACAAGCTAGGCAAACGAGCATAATCAGATAAATCAACAGAGCAGGAACACCATTAGGTAAATCGCAGAGAGTATAGAGGATACACAGGGCAAAAAGGCAGGATTAACAGATTAACGGATTTTGGAAGGGACCTTGTAGGTCATCTAATTCAATCCCCCACCCAAGCAGGAGACCCTACACCATTTCTAACAAATGGCAGGCCAATCTCTTCTTGAAAGCTTCCAGTGATGAATCTCCCACAGCATCTGAAGGCAACTCCTGTTCTATTGGTTGATTGTTCTCACAGTCAGAAAATTTCTCCTTATTTCCAGGTTGAATCTCTCCTTGGTCAGTTTCCATCCATTATTCCTTGTCTGGCCTTC
>JANHFL010159243.1:0-10516 GCA_032468155.1 Oxyrhabdium leporinum
ATAGATAGATAGATAGATAGATAGATAGATAGATAGATAGATAGATAGATAGATAGATAGATAGATAGATAAGGAAGTTATTCAGTCACTCAAGTTCTTAAATATGACAAATTTTCTTCCCAGCCTAGATGGCCACAATGGTTACTTGAATCCTTTGAGGAAGGACGGTAATTAAAATAAAATCATAATCGCTGCGGAAAAATGAATGCAATCGCTTCACAACGTCAGCAATTTAAGATAGCTTTTATTGGCTGAAATGATTTCTCTCTTCCTGATGAACATGTCATTTCTTTTCTTTTCTTTTTTTTTCATTTTCTTATAGTGTTAACGTCTGAAACAAATTTCCCCACCTGGCGCTCTCCAGATGTGCTTGACTTCAGTTCCCATTATCCACAGGCAGATTGACCAACCCATTTCCAAATGAGGAATAAATCTATTTGACCAGCAGTCAAAAGTTTGATTCCTAAATAAGGCACGATATTGGGATCCTAGCCCAAACCAAGTCTAAAAATGCTAGGGAATTTCTAGAATCTCGGCACTCTGGCAAATTAGCCATCAACAGACACATAGATGTAAACAGTATCTACATGCTATGCAAAAGAGACAATCAACAAGCCCAAAAGGAAACAAAAAGACCAAAGCACCTCTCTCCACCAGCAATCAACACCCAGAGGAGCATAGATTAACTCCAAGGTTAACATCAGACTAACAATCAAGGAGTAAATAATACCCCAATCGAGGCAAAGCCCAAGCAAAGCCCATTCCCTCCAACACTAACAGAGCCACTAGAATATAAATTGAGAGGAAACTCCACTCTTTCCTGGCACAGATGATGTTACCTAGTTGGGTCAGGAAATGTCTGCAAGTAAATAACAAAGCTCAGAGAGCGCCATCAACGTCTTCCTCCTCCTCCTCCTCCTCCTCCCTCCTGCTTCCTCCAGTCTGCAAATCTTTCTCTTCTAGCATTGAAGATGTTACCTAGTTGGGTCATGAAACGTCTGCAACAAAACCACCAAGCTCAGAGGGCACCAAGGACCCCACAGTCCTCTTCTTCGTCCCTTTTCCTTCTCCTCACTTCTCCTCCTCCTCCTCCTCCTCCTCTCCACAAACCCCACTCCCTTCTAGCACTGATGACGTTCCCTAGTTGGGTCATGAAATGTCTGCAAGGAAACAGCCAAGCTCAGAGAGCACCGAGGACCCCTCAAAATGGGACGGTCTTTCCTTTTGCTTGCCTCCACCTCTTCCTCCTCCTCCTCCTCCTCCTCCTCCTCCTTACATTTGCAAGGTGAACCTATTGTATGGGATGATATGTTTCACCCCAACGTTTCTCCTCGTCAAAGGGTTTAAAGGCAGGTGTGGAGGGGGTTTTTTTGCACTTGCTTCGGAAGTTATTAGCGTTTCAATTATTTATGAAGGCACCTAACCAAAACAAAAACAAAAAACCAATTCGGAATTGGTCGTGGGCTTCCTACATATCCTCCCCACCCCACCCCCAAAAAATGCACTTTCTGATCATTTAATCCCGTCACAATTACAGTGTTTGTGGGACCTTAAGAATCCTACAGCTACGGGGTTGGGTTTTTGTTTTTGTTTTTTAAGGAAGTGGGAAATCCGGAAAAGGATTGCATTCCTTCAAAACCCAAGGCAAATGCCTCGTTTATCACCCACTCCGCAGAATGGCGCAAAAGCCGGCGCATAAATTATTTACGATGTGTAACAGTTTAATGGAGCATTCAAATGGATTTTTTTTTTCCTCTTCCTCCCTATTAACGAAAGTTGTGGGTTTTCTTTCTCCGCACCGGTTCCAAACTTGGCAGGGTACCCTAACCCATTTAAAATTATGACAGATGCATCAATTTAAAAAAAAAAATAAAAAAAATTGTTCGGTATCAACTTGCGAGTGAAGAGGAAATGGCTGGCAGCGGGCTCTGTTTATCAAAGGTGCCGCACGGAAACTCTTCCAGCGGCTATATGGGGGGGGGGGGGTCTTTCAAGAAATTCGTAACTTTGGACAAACTTTGGCAGAACACCAGCGGAGAACCACGGCCGTCAGCGGAGAAACGTTTTGAGGTGGCTTTGGAAGAAACCAACTCAACAAAAGCAGGGCGCCCTAGGGAAAGGCATGAAACCAGCTGCAAGCAGAAGGAAGAGCCCCACAGGTTGTCCTTGACTTACAATAGTTCGCTTAGTGACCGTTCGAATTTACAACGGCGCTGGAAAAAGTCAGAATAACAGAGCTGGGAGGGAGCTGGGAGGGAGCTGGGAGGTCTTCTAGTCCAACCCGCTGCTCAAGCAGGAAACCTTCTCCCATTTCAGACAAGTGGCTGTCCAGTCTCTTCTTAAAAACCTCCAGTGATGAAGCATCCACAGCTTCTGGTGGCAAGCTGTTCCACGGGTTAATTGTCCTCATTGGTAGGAAGTTTCTCTTTAATTCCAGGTTGCTTCTCTCCTTGGTGAGTTTCCATCCGTTGCTTCTTGTCCTGCCTTCAGGTGCTTTGTAGAATAATTTGACCCCCCTCTTCTTTGTGGCAGCCCCTCAAATACTGGAATGCTGCTCTCATGTCACCCCTAACTCTTCTTTTCTCTAGACCGGCCGTACCCAATTCCTGCAACCGTCCTTCGTATGTTTTAGTCTCCAGGCCTTTCATCATCTCAGCTGCTCTTCTCTGCCCTTTTTCCAAAGTCTCAACATCTTTTTTGTGGTACGGTGACCAAACTCGGTTGCAGGACTCCAGGCGTGGCCTTACTCAGCCTTTACAAAGCGGTACTAACACTTCACGGGATCTTGATTCTATGCCTCTGTTTACACCACCCAGGATTGCATTAGCTTTTTGGGCTGCTGACGGCTACTCTAGCCTTACTCCATTCTTCCAGACCCGAAGAGCAGCTTTGTGGTGCGGGCTCCCACCAACTCAAATTTCTCAGCCGCTGCTGAATTTGTCCGTATGTCTACTATTCTTTTTGAGACGTTTCAAGTGACTTTACGATCTATCTACTAACACAACTGTGCAAATATTAGAACAAACTGGCAACAGAACAGCTGGAGGGAGGTTAAAAAAACCCCCAAACAAACCATGGCTTGGGGAAAGAAACTTTTCAGAAGAGCTAACAGTAACTTCGTGGCCAAAAGTACACTCAAATGATGCGCGTGAGCGTGCAAGGAATACGGATAGTCCTCTCCTTATGACCAGAGTTGAGCCCCCTGCTAAGCCAGACAGGGGTTAAGTGAGCCCTGAGCCATGTTACGACCTTTCTCGCCACGGTTGTTAAGCGAATCACCGCCGTTGTTAAATTTCGCCGCGCGGTTTTTTTAAGTGAATCTGGCTTCCCTATTGGCTTGGCTTGCCCGACGTTTGAAAATGTACCCATATTCATATACATCTCGTGGGCGCATGCAACGAAATTTCCTTTTAATGCACGCCGATGAGCGTACCTCCAAAGCGACAGTGAAGTTATGTTAAGTCTGGGTCTCTAAAACAGGGGTGTCAAACTCAAGGCCCAGGCCCCGAGATGTGGTCGGATCCAGCCCGCCCGGCCGTCCTGGAAAATGTAAGGAGCCGGCCCGCATTGCTTCGAACCGGTCTACCCAATGCGAAGAGGAAACATGGCAGCAGTTTGGGGCAGTGGCGTCAAGATGGCCACGCCCACCTAGCTAGCCACGCCCACTGAGTGGCGTCATGCTGACCACACCCACTCAGCCGGCCACGCCCATCCCGAAGTCAGCCACAGCCCTGGTGCGGCCCTCAATGGAATCGAGTTCGACACCCCTGCTCTAATATGACCCCCCCCAGGACCCGGCCATAAATGTGAGCCAGATGTCGAGCGTCTGACTTCTGATCACGTGACCACGGCAACAGCTGTGGGGAAAACGGTCCTAAGTCGCTTTTTCGGAGCGTCGCCGTCGCAACTTGGAACGGCCCCTTAAAAGGACTGTCGCTGAGCGTGAGGACGATTCTGTATCTTCTGGCTTTCCAAACGAGCGAGAAACGTTTCCTTGCCTTTGGAATCCTTCTCTTTTCCCTTTTTGTCCTGCAGGGCCCTAGCAGAAATGATTATGAGAAAGGAAACCATTAAAGGAACGCTAATGACCATGAATTGTGACAGATGCTATAGTAACCGAGGCCTGTTGGCTGACTCGTGGCACCGTTAACAATCCATCATAAAATACTCCGAACTTGCTCGCTTACGACTGCTGTGCCACTCGAGGGGAAGAAGAAACAGCGAGGGAGTCCAAAAAAATGAAATCAAATAAAATAAAATCAAAGCCATTTATTTATCCTAATGCCACGATCCCCACTGTTTGCCTGCATGATAATTAAGGAAATGAGAAGGGATGAAATATGATATTTTTTCCCTTTTCTTTTTTTTTTTAAAGAAAAAAAAAGGGGGGGAGGGATTGGAAGGGAAGGGCTTCGCTTAAAGAGGGCAAGGTAGCGTGTTGAGGGAGCCGGAGGATTTGACGGAGCAGGGAAAGTCAATTGGCTGGAGCTTCCTCCGGGTCAGAAGAGAGCCAGAAGGTGGGGAACCTTGGATGGCAGATGGCACCGGGAACGGGAAAAGGCCCATATTCTGTACGGTAGGCAAACACCACCCTGGGAAATATGTGCAGATGTGAGCTGAGGTCCCAAGGGAAAGGCAATTTACAGGTAATCCTCAACTTACAGCAACAATTGGACTGGAACATCTATCTCTCCCTCCCTCCCTCCATCTCTCTCTCTCCATCCATCCATCCTTGTCTGTCTGTCTGTCTATCCTCCCTCCCTCCCTCTCTCTCTCTCCACCCATCCATCATTGTCTATCAAGGTGGATTGGATTGGATTCAAATCAAGTCGATTGAAATCCCGCTTGCAACCCCTAGTAACCAAGGCTTGCTTCAAATCAGCTGGACTGAAATCCTAATTTTTAAAAGAGCAGCCGCCGTCTCTCTCCGCTCACCCGCTGTTGACTCACCGACCGTCCCTCGCACTTTAATGGCACGGCGGGCGATGCGGCACCCACGCGCCAGGGCCAGCGACGTGGCGGGCAGCTGAGAGGCGCTGCCAGGATGGCTCTGAAACGACAGGCGCCCTTTCATATTATATTTATACGCTGCTTGGCGGGTTCCGCTTTCAATTTTAACCGCTTGCCCTTCTCCCTGGCGGCCCAGATTGCACTTCTCTCCAAACCATCACGCACTTTTTTGGTGCACACAGATTTGCAAAACAGAGGGACGAAGGAAGGCTCCTGAACTTCGTTTTATGATTTATCATCTCATGGTTACTGTGAAATTGTGCGAATGCGTCAGTGCAGGGCATGTTATCTCAGCTTGCAGAGCTGGGATTCGTTGAATGAGCTTACCCAATATCAGCAGAATATACAGCCTCGTGCTACACAACTGAGCTCCGTTTCATGCTGAATAAACTCAATTATTAATCTATCTTAAATAGATAGATTTATTTTTTTTACTCCAACCGCATTTTATCGGAATAAATTTGATAAAAATAAAAAAAACAAACCAACCCTGATTTAAATAAAAAAAAAAATCCGATCTAAATAAAAATAAATAAAATTTTTAAAAAGCATCGATTTTTATCCACCCTGTCTGCAGGGCCCATTGCAGGCCATTTACTAGAGGAAGAATTAATGGCCGATCCTTTTTTTAAAATAAATAAATAAATAAATAAATAAATAAATAAATAAATAAATAAATAAATAAATAAATAAATTCTGTATTTTCTATTAGATTCCGATAGGCTCGGTTTGCAAAAGGCGCTGGCTATATGGCTTTTCTACGTTTCCACGTTACATCAAACCTAAATCTAACCGAACTGAAGCAGAGTCACGCGCAGGCATCACAAACCCTCATCGGATTTCATAGGTTGTGTGAATGAAGGCAACGGTCACAAAATGGGATAATCTCACATCTTGCTTTTTTCTTCTTCTCTCATCACAGATCTTTCTAGCCCATTGGAGTTGGGTGGGGGGGTCAATAAGCTTCAATCAATTAATATAATTTTTTTGGGGGGGGTGGGGAGAGCTTTGAAGATTCTCCGTCTTCTTCCAATTTTACACCTTGCTTTTATTACAAACCTTCCTTATTCTCTTCTTTTTTTTTCGTCCCTTTAACCCAGTTTCATACTTATTGGTCTTTCGTAGCTTGCTAAGTTCAGCTCGGTGCAATTAGAACATTTGTGGGTGTTCCCAATCGCAGAACTGGGGCAAGGGAAATAAATAAAATTAAATGAATTGTAGACTTGCCTAGATTTTAGCAGGCACAGTTATTGTTTGAGTGTGCGCCTTTCCCTTGATGTGGAAAGTATGTTATCTACGTGTATAGCTATGAAGGAAAAAGAGTTAGAGGCTGACTAATAATAACAACAACAATAATTTACTAAACATATATGCTATGTGATCCTGAGTGGCTCACAAGCATCAAATAAAGAAATTGCTAATAAAACCAATAAAACATCTGAAATGCAGAAAACCACGCATAATTATGCAAGCATCACCACATTTGTCCGTGACTCAGCATACAGCCTATTATATATACCCGTTCATCTATAAATTGCAAGGAAGTTGGCTTGCAAGGTGATGTCTAGATAGAAAGCCTAGCTTGCATAAAGGATGCAGCCAGGTTTAAAATAAGCAATGTAGAATAGAATATAGAGTGGGGTGGAGTGGAGTGGAGTAGACGAGAGGAGAAGAGAAGAGGAGAGGAGAAGAGAAGAGAAGAGAAGAGAATAACAAGAGTTGGAAGGGACTTTGGAGGTCTTCTAGTCCAACCCGCTACTCAGACAAGAACCCTATTCCAGACAAATGCTTGTCCAATCTCTTCTTTAAAAGTTCCAGTGTTGAAGAATTCACAACTTCTGAGAAGGCAAGTTGTTCCACTGGTTAATTGTCCTCACTGTCAGGAAGTTTCTCCTTAATTCCAGGTTGCTTCCCTCCTTGGTTAATTTCCATCCATTGCTTCTTCTCCTGCCTTCTGGTGCTTTGGAGAACAGCTTGCCCCCTTCTTCTTTGGGGCAGCCCCTCAGATATCGGCAGACTGCTCTCATGTCACCCCTACTCCTTCTTTTCATCAAACTGGACGTACCCAAATCCAGTAACCATTCTTCATACTTTATGTAAGTACAGGTATTCCTTGACTTACGAAGACAACTGAGGCCAAAATTTCCATCACTAAGCAAGACAGATCAGTTGTTTTGCTCCGTGTTACGACCTTCCTTGCCACGGTCGTTAAGCGAGTTGCTGCAGTTCTTCAGCTAGTAACACGGTTGTTTTAAGTCAGAAGGTCACAAAAGGGGGGATCGCGTCACACACACACACACACACACACACAGGAACACTGCAACGATCATAAATATGAGTCGAGTTGCCAAGCATCTGATGATGTGACTGCGGGGATGCTGTAGGGGGGAAAGGTGACGACTTTGAACGGTCACTAAATGAGCTCTTGTAAATCGGGGATGACCTATAGCTACGTCTGAACTTTATTTTGCCCTGTTGCAACTCTAGTGGTGTGTGTGTGTGTGTGTGTGTGTGTTTAGAGAACAGGAGAAGTTCACCTGCAGGAGATGAGTCACTGATGCAGAAACACCCTCCCCAAACTCTTCTCCCCAGGCAGCCTCCGCGTAGTAAAGCGATTGTAAATTCCTTCCGTGTGCCGTTTCGAATACCGCACACCCAGGCGGTGGAACTGAGCGTGGCTGAGCGCTGCCATCCTCGCTTGAACCCCAGCGGCTCGATCCGAAAGTCATCCGAGCGAAGGCCCACGAGAGGTTACTCCGAGCTGGGGCCAGCTTTCCAAGGAGGAGAAGGGATTATTAACCTGCTCTCCGGAGGACCCGGGGGTCTTCTCCAGCGCTGACGGATGAGTCACAGAGGTGGAATCCTTGCCCTATGCAAAAAAAATATTCTCCCCAGTAGAAATAAATTAGGACACCGGGGGGGGGGGGGCAGGGGGGAAATCCCCACCTGCTTTTCCCCACGACTCTAGGTGGCGCTTTCATCATTTGAAAGCCAGGTCAGAGTTGGGGGGAACTGAAGGATTCCGGCCGGTCCAGTTATCTTACCAAATGCTCGATTTTCTACAATTGTTCACACAAGTGAGTGAGGGAACTGGGTATGCCTAGCCCAACGGAGAGAAGAACGGAGGGTGAGATGATAGCAGTCTTCCAATACTTGAGGGGTTATCACAGAGAAGAGTGAGGGGGGGGGGGAGTAACGCTATTCTCCAAAGCACCTGAGGGCAGGTGAAGAGGTAACGGATAGAAACCTATCAAGGAGAGATTACAAGGTAGAAATAAGGAGAAATTTCCTGACAGAACAATAGAATGGAATGAAAGTGGAGTGGAGTGGAGAATTACAAATAGGGTAGGGTAGGGTAGAATAGAATAGAATAGAATAGAGTAGAGTAGAGTAGAGTAGAATAGAATAGAATAGAATAGAATAGAATAAGAGTAGAATAGAGAATAGAATAGAGACTGGAATGGAATGGAATGGAATAGAATAGGGAAAGAGTAGAATGGAATAGAAAAAGAAAAGAAAAAGGAATAGAATAGAGTAGAGTAGAAATAGAATAGAATAGAATAGAATAGAATAGAATAGAGAATGGGAATGGGAATGGGAATGGGAACAGAACAATATAGAACAGAACAATATAAAATAGAATCATATAGAAAGAGAAGGGAATGGAATAGGAATAGAATAGAAAATAGATTAAAATTAGAATAGAATAGAATAGAATAGAATAGAATAGAATAGAAAATAACAGAATACAGAACATATCTGACCTTGGAGATCTTCTACTCCAGCCTATATTATTTCAGATAAGTGACTATTTAGACTCTTCTTAAAAACCTCCAGTGATGGAACGCCCACAATTTCTGGTGGCAAGCAGTTCCACTGGCTCATTGTCCTCACTCTTAGGCAGTTCCTCCTTCATTCCAAGTTGCTTCTCTCTCCCGCTGGAACCCCATTGCCTCCGGAAATTGTAGTTTGCTCTAACACCAGAGGTTTTCAAGAAGAGGTTTAGACAGCCATTTGTCTGACGCTGGACTCAGGTTGAAGTGAAACATTTCCGGGAGTTTTGCCTCGTTTGACCACTTTTCTTGCCACAGTTGTTAAATGAATCCCTTGCAGTTAAGTAAGTAACCCGGTCGTTAAGTGAATCCGTTGACTTTGCTTGTCAGACGGTCGCAAAAGGGGATCACGGGACCCCAGGAGGACGCTGCAGCCGGTCCTAAGTGTGAAAAACAAAGTGTCGTTGTAACTTTGAACGGCCAACAAATGAGCTGTGTTGTAAGTCGAGGACCGTGTGCAGTTTTAACTATGGAAAATGCGTCACCTGCAGAGAAACCGTCCCGCCTCGTGGGAAGATCGTGTCGCTGGGCCCATCTGGAACATACTTGGAACATGAGCAAATCTCCGCGCGTGTGAATAATTTGAACGGATGTGACTTCTCAGCCAGGCCAGGGTGCAAATGAAGGGCAATTTTTTTTTTTAAAGGGGAAAATTGAATCTGTACATACCAAGTTCGGTATCCTTCCAGTCTGCTAAGCTGGTATTTCCCTGGAAAGGAACTTTGGACTGGGCGAAATCGGGTTCTCAAAAGGTCTCCTTCGAGATCAAAGGAGGTTTTGGTGCCGAGCAATTCTTTTTAAGATCGCTCAGCTGTTTATTAATTTCTGTTGGGCAAATCAGATAAGTTTCTCTCAGAGCCCGGGATCGGAAGGGAGTTTCCCGTCCAGTTCTAAAAAGCAGGAAGATCAGAAAAGGCCTCTCCCCTTGGAGACTCGAAACAGGGAAGTTGATAAATCGAAAGAAAATGACCCCTCGGATCGTGTTGTTTATTGTGCTTGGGTTTTAAAAATATATATATATATATATATTTTTCCCCCCTCCTCTCCTCAAAGGCTCCAGAAAATATTTTCAACAGCCTCTGAAAATAAATAATTTGGGCGTGCAAGTGTCAAACGGGTGATAAATGTGAGTTGGTCATTTAGGAGCAGAGAGAGGGGGGGTTCTTCTTCTGTTTAATTAAACCTTCACACAGAGGAGTAAATGCAGGATTTGCCGTCTTTGCAACACGTGTCTGTCCACGAGAATCGGACAATCCGTGGACAACTTTGAAGAAACACCGAGTTATCTTTGCATCTCTAACAAGGATTTTCCAAGTGGGGTACAACGCAGTCCATTGGGGTTTGGGGAAGAAAATATTGGGGATGCCTGATTGATTAATTAAATTTGCACATTACCCAACTCTCATTGACGCTGAGAAGCTCACACCACTCCCCACAAAAATATCACAACATTAATAATGAGAGAGATAACGATAACTGATGTTATGCATCTTATCATTATCATCACCTTTCAATGACCCCATAATCCCTTGTGGGGTAGAGTCTGGCAACTGAGTGTTTTCTGGCCGGATGCCCTTCCTGTCACCAATGCGGAGTTCTATTCAGCAGATACATTCTCAGTGTGCCCAGAGAGAGAAATATCTGCCTCTACCTAGGATCGAACTCACAGCCTC
>JANHFL010159354.1:0-10514 GCA_032468155.1 Oxyrhabdium leporinum
CTCCCTTTGGTTTTTATCGTCAATCCCGCTTATTTGGGTTTTAATCTCCTCCTCCCCCCCCCTTGTTCCATTTGTTTTGTCTGTCTCATTTTTTCACCCCCTTCGCTCCAGCACAGTCTTGGGTGTCCCGGTTGTTTCCGATTTCATGGCGGCCATTCTGGCTGCTGCTGTTCCCTGTCTTTGGATGAGGGGAATTTTCCTAGTCAGGGAGGAGAGATGTGGCTCCTCTCGACCTGCCAGGCACTGCCAGGCACTGACATGCTGTCATCATTCCAAGTAATGAACTCAAGGACTCAGGACTTTTTGCAGGTTTAAGAGATCCTTTATTGAGTACATTATATCAGCACTTGGAAAGGTGAAGTTATCTCTAAATTATTCCCATGCTCAAGGATAGTTAAAAAATAAGACCTCCCCACTTCCCTTTGTCCCTCAGGTCACATGGGCCAATCAGTCCAGGGGTAGGTTCCTGCTCAACTTCAACAACTGTCCTTTGAAATTACTTTGGTTCACACACTGGCTGGGACATGTTGTGACTAGCCAGCTGAGGCACCACATGCCTGAGTTCCCCCTCATGGTCTTCCCCCCTCCCCTCTTGTTGGCAACTAAGAAACGAAGCAGAAGTAAGCATGGCTTCAGCCGAAATCATTTTGCAGGTTGACAAGCAGCTCCCTCTTACAAAGTGAGAACCACCTGGAAAACAAGAAGAATAAGCATAGAACGATTTTCCTTCTTAGCTAACCCCCTCCTCCCTGGAATCCTCCTTAGGCTTTTGGGGGTTCTCCTCATGAAATTTAATGACTAATCTCTCTGCCCTCACATCCCATCTCTTTACCCAAGTGGCTTGAGATAGGGGTAACCCTTCCACTGAACTAAGTACTGCAGTTTTGTGTATTCTAGAGTTCAGGATTCGCTTGATTTCGTAGTGTGTTTCTCCTTCTACTACTATGGACCGGGTACGTTCCTGTCTACTGACCTCAGCTCTGAGCTTCGGACAGGCTTTAGCAGACTGCTATGGAACACTGGATGGACTTTCCCCAGCAAGAGGGAAAGCTTCAATTCCACTGTGCCTGGGTTGATTACTCTTACTATGGGAAATGGGCCTATGAATTTGGGACCTAGCTTTTTGGAAGGGAGCTTAAGTCTGAGATACTTTGTGGAGAGAAAAACTTTCTCCCCTACATGGAACAGTTTCTGAAGGGCCCGTCTCTTAAAGGCTTGGGTTTTCTGTGTCTCCGCTGCCTCAGCTAAGGTTCACTTCACATTCTCCATGCCTCCTGCATTGTATTCACCCACTCTGCCAGTATGATCGAGGAGGGGTGGGTGGGTTCTTGAGGTTACAATCCAAAATGGCCAGCTGGCTTGGCATTGTGGGTCCTCTGGAGGATGGAGACCCTCAAGGTGCTTGGCACAGTTTAGTCCCTTTCCAAGCCAGCCCATCTCTGCTAGTTAGGAGCTGTTGGTGGTCCTTAAACCAGGGGTCCATCAGCAAATCACTCTTCAATTGCTGGGTTTCGGTGAGGTTGTGAGGTTCGGTCTGTCGCCATTTAGCTTGTTGCCTCTTGAGTGCCTGGGCTGCTAGTTGGGGTGGTGGTGGAATGATGGCATGCACCACCTCCTCCCGGCTGCTTTTGTATTGAGGGAGGTGGGAAAGGGCATCAGCTAGGAAGTTTTTTCCCCCTGGAATGTATTTAAGAGTGAAATTAAATCGGTTGAACTACTGCACCCAATGCACCTGCTTGGGTGAGAGTTAGCGGGGGTCCTGAGGGCTTCCAAATTCTTGTAGTCAGTCTATACCTTGAACGGCACTTTACTCCCCTCGAGGAAGTGCTGCCAAGTTAGTAATGCCCAGCAAACAGCAAAGTCCTCCTTTGCCCACACTGCCCACCTTTGTTCAGTGTTCATGAGCTTGTGGGAGGTGTAAGTGCACTGCTTCAACTCCCCCCTTTCATTCTTCTATAATAAAATTTTCCCCATCACCACATCACTGGCATTGGCCTGGATCACGAATGGGTTGTCCGGGTCAGGGTGTTTTAGGATGGGCTCCTCAGCAAATAGTCTCTTAAGGTCTCGAAAGCTTGCTGGCACTCCATTGTCCACTGCAAGGGTTGACTGGGTCAGGGTTCCTCCCCCCTGTTCTGGTTTTCTGTAGATCGGTGATTGGAAGGGGTCCCCGGGCAAACAAAGGGATGGATTGCCGGTAGAAGTTCGCAAACCCCAAGCTGCTTGCGGGTTCGAGGGGGTTGCCACTGCAGGATGGCTTTCACTTTTGCTGGAATCATTTCTATTCCCTCTCTTGATACTTTGTAGCCCAGGTAGTCCAGCTGGTCTTGAGGGAATTCACACTTAGAGACTAGTGGCCAGGAGTTTCTTCAAGACTTGCTGGACTAATTTGACATGTTCATCCATTGTTTTGGTGAAGATGAGAATGTTGTCTAAATACACTAGGACCCCTTGTACAGGTGCTCATGCAACACTTCATTTATTAGCTGCATGAACACCGCATGGGCTTCCTGCAGTCCAAAAGGCATCACTTGGAATTGGAAGTTCCCTAATGGGCAGTTAAGACTGTCTTCCATATGTCTCCCTCCTTAATTCTCACTTGGTAGCACACTTCTCTTAGGTCCAGCTTAGTGAACACTCTTCCCTTCATTAGATGTGCCAGCATGTCTTTCATGAGGGGGAAGGGGTACATGTTCTCCACAGACTTCGTTTATCCTCCTAAAATCCATGCACAATCTCATCGACCCACCTTTTTTTCTCTTTAAATAAGACTGGGGCCGCCACTCAAGACTTCGCCAGCTCAATGAACCCTCAAGCTAAGTTCTTGTCTATGTACTCCCTTAGCTTCCTCATCTAAGACTACATCTTAGGTTTTGGTAGCTTCGCCCCTGGTATGATGTCAATTGCAGTCAGTTGGGCAGTGGGGAGGTAGCATGTTGCATTTTACCTCGCTGAACACCCTTGCCAGGTCTCCATGGGGATGGGGGGAGTCCCTGGCAGTTTGGTGGCGGCTGCCCTCACTGGCTCCGGGCTTTTCTCTCTCTTTTCCCGCCAATTTGCTCATGAGATGGAGGCCAAGGGCCTCTTGCCAGTCTCATTCTATGGGTTCCCCTTTCCCATCAGATCATGGGCCCCCACTTATCTACCCATGCCAACCCTAGGTGTCCAGGTGCCAAGTAATACACCCATCACAAACAGAACTACAAGGCAAGTTGGTTCCTCAAAGAACAGTTTTATTAGGAGATATCATCTTGTCATAAACTGGTGGAAAGCCAACTCTGAAGGTTGCCACACTTTCCACCACATTAAAGTAAAAATTTCCTGTTTTCTCAAAACAATAAATCACATTGTCCAATCTGGATACTGGCTGGTTGCTTGGTGATATCTCTCCTCCTCCTCTGGATCCGCTGGAATGTCTCTGACTCATAAGAGCTATTTTTGTTTTGGCTACAGAACTCTATCTATCTCTACCCCCCCCCCCCAGAAGCCATGTGAAAAGAAATCCTGATAGGAACGAAAGTCCAAAAGATAAGGTAACAACCACAGCCAGGTCAGCTTCAGGCTTGACAGGCTGCCCCCTCCTCGATTGAAGGAACTGCAACTGACCCCTATGAATTCTCGAGTCAAAAATTTTATTTATGTTGTAATGCATTTGACCTTCAATTACAAGTGGCTTGGGTGGCACCTGATCCTGAGTTCAGGGGTCTGCAACCTTAAACACTCAAAGAGCCATTTGGACCCGTTTCCCACCGGAAAAAAAAACACCGAGCCACAAAACCTGGGTGGGCATGGTCAACTCAATGTCACTCACTCCCACCCATTCACATAGCCCCTAGCCACACCTACCCAGCCACAAAACCCTTCTCTCTCTCTCTCTTCCTTCTATCTGTATCTCTCTGCCCCTCTCCCTTTCTCTCCCCCTCTCTGTATCTATGTCTCTCTCTTCAGGTTACTGTCAGGGTTCCATCAGAGTTCCGCTCATCCATTCAGCACTCAGACACGAGTATATCCAAGTAAGAGTTTATTAGAGAAATTATGTTGGTACATCTGGGAAAAACCTGAATCTGAAGTCCCAGGTTTTTCCCCACCTAAAAGAAAATTAAGAAATCCACCTCCCAGCCACCATCAAAGGTCACATTTCCCAATCCTCTTTCGAGTCCAACTTCCTCTCTCCTCCTGACAATCCTCTTCCAGGTGCTGGTCTGGATGTCCTTGACTCAAGTGAAAGGAATTTTGTTTTGTCTACTAACCCCTCTAAGTGTATGAGAATAAATCCCCTCAGTGGTGAAATCTAATTTTTTTCACCACCGGTTCTATGGGTCATGTGACCTTGCTGTGAGTGATGTCAACTTGGCCACACCCACCAAGTCACATAACTGATACTATAGAGACGGCGATTCTGACTGCCTGCCGAATGCAGGCAAAAGGTTAGGTGGCTGGAGGCTTCTTGTGCCGACAAAGAGGTGGCAGGATTCTCGCACCGGCAAAAAGTGGCACGAGAATCCTGCAGCCACCACCTCTTGCCAGCCAGAATGGAGCCGAGAGTGGCGGCTGGAGGCTTCTCGCACTGGCAAAGAGGTGGCGGCTGGAGGCTTCTGGAACAGCTTTTTGCCGGCATGCAGGGCCTGCAGCTGCTGCCTCTTGCCGACCGGAACAGAGCCGGAAGTGGCTGCTGGAGGATTCTCGTGCTAGCAAAGAGGTGGCGGCTGGATGCTTCTGGCATCACTTTTTGCTGGCATGAAGGGCCTGCAGCCACTGCCTCTTTGCCGGCTGGAACTGAGTGGCAGGGAAGACAGCGGGGGAGTCAGGGAAGGGAAACTCTGGGGACCCGGGGGGAGGCAGTTAGCTAGGCCATGCAGGGAGGCAATGCTGGGTGGGAAGGGAAGCAAGTGGTGGCAGTGACAGGCAAGCTCCAGGGACCGTCGGGGGGGAGCTAGCTAGGCCATGCAGGGACGCAGAGCCAGGTGTGAAGGGACGGAGGCAAGCAGCAGCAGCATCTTACTTACGCAGGCAGGCAGTCAGCCAGATCAGGAGCACTTGGGCCTCAGGCACTTCCTCGTGGGAAGGCAGGCAGAGACACTGGGATGGGGTGAGCAAGGGGCAGGGTGAGTGGTGAGCAGGCAGGGGCGGGGCCAGCCAGAAGTGATATTTGCCGGTTCTCCGAACTAATCAAAAATTTCCCTACCAGTTCGCCCGAACCGGCTAGATTTTACCTCTGCCCTCCCTGGTTCCCATGTGCTATTATGTGGCAGCCGCAGAGGCCTAGCAATTAAGACTTCCAAAGCTGACACGCTCCCCCTTTCCAGAATTAAAGTCGCCCTAAAACAAACAAAATACAAAGGGTTAATTATACATTCATTAACCCCCTGTCCCCCCCAAAAAAGTTGTCCTTTGGGTTTGTCAGGAAACCTTTGATGGAAATCATTTATCAATCTATCAGCTCTCACATCCCAACTTTTCACCCAAGTAGCTTCAGACAAAGCGTACCCCTTCCAATGGACCAAGTATTGTAATCGCCCCCTAAACATCCTCAAATCCAATATTTTTTTTCACTTCATAGTGGGTTTCCCCTTCGATCACCACTGGTTTAGGAGGTGTAGCTGTCGGGGGTCTTATTCTCAATTGCACCACTAATTTCAACAAGCTGAACTGTTACTCGGTTTATTATTTTTACAATAGGGAAAGGACCCAAAAAGCGGGGACCCAACTTCTTGCTAGGGATACGCAGCTTAAGGTATTTAGTTGATAAGTATACCTTATCTCCTAATTTAAAAGGAGGCTGCAAAGAACGATACTTATCAGCTTGTCTTTTATAGCTTTCAGCTGCTTCCGCTAAAGCTTTTTGCGTATTGACCCATCCCTTTCTCAACGTCTCCATCCAATCCGTTAATGACATTGAAGTGGGTTGCTCTACAGGCAACTCAGGCATAGGAAAAAATTCCCTCCCAGTGGTAATTTGGAATGGCGTTAACCCAGTAGTACTATGTACTGCATTATTATAAGCAAATTCAGCAAACGGCAACAGTTCATCCCAGTTTTCCTGTTGATAATTCACATAACATCTAATGTATTTCTCCACCATGGCGTTCCTTCTCTCTGCAGCCCCATTCATAGCCGGATGGAATCCGGAACTAAGACCTTATGAAGATCCAATCACTTTTAAAAAACTCTCTCCAAAATTTTGCAATAAACTGCACCTCCCTATCGGAAATCACTCACTTCGGCACTCCGTGAAGACAATAAATATGCTTCACAAACAATTTCGCCAACTTCTTCACTGAGGGTAGTCCTGTACAAGCCACAAAGTGTGGTTGCTTAGAAAACAAGTCAATTACAGTCCATATCACAGTATTTCCTCTGCTCTCTGGAAGTTCCACAATAAAATCCATGGCTATCTCCTCCCAAGGTTGGATTGGTTCAGCCACCTGCTGTAACAAACCAGGAGGCTTCCCTGGCCGATGCTTGTGAGTAGCACAAATAGAACAAGTTTTTACATAGTCCTCCACATCAATCTTCATCCTTGGCCACCAGAATTGTCTCCTGGTCAAGTGCAATGTTTTCAAAAACCCAAAATGACCCCCCAGACAAGAATCATGACTTTGTTTCAATATCAGCAACCTCAAAGCTGCAGGGACATATAACTTGGACCCTTTCCAAGCCAAATCATCCATGAGTGTTAAATCCTGTTGATTCTCCAGAAACCACGGATCAGTAAGAAGAGCTGCTTTCAAATCCCGCATTAATTTCTCCTCTGGGGCATCTGTCCTTCTTCTCTGAGCCCGAGTTAATGCCTGGGCTGTCATCTCCGCTTGAGAAATTACAGGATGAACAATCTCCTCACGTCGGCTATCAAACTGGGGTTTTCTAGAAAGAGAATCTGCCAACAGGTTCTTCCCCCTTGGGATGTATTTAAGCTCAAAATTAAAACGTTTAAAATATTCAGCCCATCGAACCTGTTTTGGGGAAAGTTTCCGAGGCAATTTCAAAGCCTCCAGATTCTTATGATCAGTCCAAACTTTGAACGATTGGTTTGCTCCTTCCAAAAACTGCCTCCAAGAAAGTAGCGCCCACCTTATTGCAAAGGTTTCCTTCTCCCAGACCGCCCACCTTCTTTCCGTGTCCGTCAGTTTTTTAGATACATATGTGCAAGGCAGCAATTGTCCTTCCGCATTCTTTTCCATAAGGACTGCAGCCACTGCGACATCACTAGCATCTGCTTGGATAACAAAAGGTCTCTCAGGGTATGGGTGTTGAAGGATAGGTTCCTCCACAAACAATCCCTTTAGCCTCTCAAAGGATTTTTGACAGTTCATATTCCATGGCAGAGGCTGTGAGGGCTTTGGCTTCCCAGGAGCAGGTCCCGTCTTTAATAGTTCAGTCAAAGGAAGTGCTACTTACGCAAACCCTGGAATAAACTGCCAATAGAAATTTGTGAACCCCAGGAAACTTTGCAGCTGCTTGCGGGTCCTAGGGGCTTGCCAATCCAGCACCGCCTTCACCTTTCCTGGGTCCATCTCAATCCCCACACTTGTCACTCGGTAACCTAAGTAGTCAAGGGCCTCCTTATGGAACTCGCACTTTGAAAGCTTCACATATAATTTTGCATTTAAAAGTTTCTTCAGCACCTGCCATACTAATTTCACATGCTCTTGCATCGTCTCAGTGTAAATTAAAATGTCATCCAAATAAACTAGCACCCCTTTATACAAATGCTTATGGAGTACTTAGTTTATTAATTGCATGAATACAGCAGGGGCCCCTTGCAGTCCAAAAGGCATGACTTTAAACTGGAAATGTCCCAACGGGCAGTTAAAAGCCGTCTTCCATTCATCTCCTTCTTTTATGCGAACTCTGTAATACGCTTCTCTCAAATCCAACTTGGTGAATATCTTTCCTTTACACAGATGGTTCAGCAAGTCCTTCATCAGGGGGAGGAGGTAGTTATTTTGAATACACTCCCCATTGATAGCCTTAAAATCCACGCACAATCTCATCTCCCCCCCTTTTTTCTCCTTGAATAACACAGGAGCCGCCACTTTTGATTTCGCCGGCTCAATGAAACCGCGGGCTAAATTGCTGTCAATGTATTTGCGCAGCTCCGTCATTTCCGCTGGAGTCATTGAGTACATTTTCGGCTTTGACAGAACTGCCCCCAGCTCAATTTCAATGGCACAATCTGTAGATCAGTGAGGTGGAAGGACATTACAATTTCCTTCGCTAAACACTTCTTCCAATGCCTTATATTCCTTAGGGATCAAAGGCTCCCCTGGTAAACTTTCTCCTGCGGCTGCCACTATTGCTGGGGGGGGGGTGTCGAAGGCTTCTGCGTGCTCACATGTGGTAAGGGAGGCAATGGGCCCAGTCCTATCCTGATTTTCCGATAGCCATCTTCCCACTTGATTGATGGAGCCCATTTGTCAAGTCACACTAATCCTGAGATCACTGATTCGGACATTTTTGGGGCTACTATGAATCTTAGGAATTCTCGGTGCTCCCCTATTTCCATTTTTATGAGTTCAGTTCGGGAAGCAGGAATGCCTCCAATTAAAGACCCATCCACTTGCTCGAACTTAATAGGGGTCTTTAATTTCTCAGTCTTTATCCCTAATTATTCGACTAAGGGGAACCCAATTAGACACCTGGTACACCCCATGTCAATTATTGCTTCCACTTCTCCTTTCTCCCCCGATTTTGGGACAGTCAATTTTACTTTTATGGAAAAGGGAAGGAACACTCCACTCACCATCGGATTGCTTCTCCGTCACTCATCTCTTTGAATAGCTCCACAACCACTGCCTTTTCATCTTCCCCTTAGATTCTGCCGCTTGTTTAGCCACTCTGCCCCTGTCAGGGGGCTTCCTTAGAGTTCCCCTTCCCCTTATTGCCATCACTGACTGTGGTTCCAGAGTTGGCGTAGGGGCCAGGCACTAAGACGGCCTCTGACCAAACTGACCACATTGAAAGCATTTGATGGGTGCAATCAGTCTCTGTGCGACTACTGCCAAGGCTCCTGGCTTAGGTGGGGGCTTCTGAGCCCACACTTTCTTCACTTGCCTCTCAGGCGGAAGGGTTCTTCCCTTTGGGTACAACGACTGATCCATCAGGTTAGTCATCTTGTACCAATCTTGCAATCTTTAACGCATCCTCTGATGTTGCACATTTTTTTGACCTCCGGATCAATCGCCTCCTTAAAATAGTGAAGGGCGATACGTTCAGGCCAATCTCTCAACTAGCAACTTTCCTAAAGTCCCATATAAAGTCCTTTAGGGGTCATCTCCTTTGCTTCATCTTTTTAATGGTTTCTTTGTTTTCCTCCTTACGATCTGGGTCATCAAATCTTGCCTGCATCCCTTCAAGGAATTCATCAATGTCATTGAGTCCCTTCATGATGGAGTTGGGCCACCCAGTCTAAAGCGTCTCCTTCATTCATCCCCTCTGTGATGGTGTTTACCAAATCATGATCCGTCTGATACATTTGGCCACACTGGCCAATGCATATTAATACCCAGTGAATGAAATATGCCAATTTCCCCAGGTTGCCATCAAAAGTATCTCTGAAGCGTGGCAGCGTCTCCGCGGCTGGCTGGACTGGCGGGTTAACGGGACCTGGCTGATTAATGGGACCATGTACTGGAGCAGCTGGCTGAACCCTTGCTGGTTGGTCAGACTCACCAGGGGCCTGGGAGATGGGGTATGGTGATACTGCACCCACCCTTGTTCAGGGAAATACGCCCAATCCGGCTGGAGGGCTTCTTTCAGTGATATTATTGGATTCCACTGCCTGGGTGGCATAATGGCTCTGTTGCCTTCCACCCCCTTCTGCCACTATCGATTCTCCCATCGGGTCAGCCACCTAACCTTCAGGAGCCATGTACTAAGGTCCCGTCGCCAGGGTCTCTGGTCTTACCTCCAGCGAGTCTTGGAAAGAAAACTTCAGCTGAGTGATTTTTTTTCTCTGGGTTGCTGAAGTTCGCAGGATGTGTCTCCCCACTTCCAAGTGTTTGAACTTTTCTGGTAATCCCATCAAAGACTAGCTCCTTGAATGTGGTTGTAGGCTCCACGCCCCAGGGCTCTCAGGTTCCAAAATCCATGTTTTGCTCCAAGCCGGACCCTCTGCGCCCCTTTGCTCCTGCCTTTCCTCTCTACCACGACTCTCCTGAACCCTGGTTCACTGAGCCGAATCCTTTTTTCTGCTTCTGGACAGCCGTTCTGCTTCATCTGCCACCATCTCTCAGGTTAACTCCTCCGAAAGAGGTTGTGGGGTCTCCTTGAGAGGCGGCTTGGATGGAATTACCAACTCCTCGTTGAGTAGTAACTTCTCATCCATCTTCCCTGAGTGTTTTCTGTCACCCAGTCCCAGGATGACAGACGGGGCTCAGGACCCCAGGCAGCCCCTGATAAAGAGAGCTTCCAAGTTTGAAAATAGAGATTCAGGTTACTGTCAGGGTTCCATCTAAGTTCCAATAGTCCATTCAGCACTCAGACAAGATTATATCCAAGTAAGAATTTATTAA
>JANHFL010159555.1:0-10509 GCA_032468155.1 Oxyrhabdium leporinum
AAATATAAAATAATAATAATAATAATAATAATAATAATAATAATAATAATAATAATAATAATAATAATAATAATAATGAACTTAACAACGATTATTGAGCCCAAAATTTCTACTGCTAAGTGAGACGGTGGTTAAATGAATTTTGTCCCATTTTATGACTTTTCCTGCCGCGGTTGTTAGGTGAATCACTGCAGCTGTTAAGTGAGTAACGTGGTTGTTAATTGAATCTCTCTTCCCCCATTGACTTTGCCTGTCAGAGGGTCGCCAAAGGGGATCACGTGACTTTGGGACACTGCGACCGTCATAAATATGAGTCAGTTGCCAAGGGTTAGAATTTTGATCAGATGACCATGGGGCTGTTGCAAAGGTTGTAACTGTGAAAAACGGTCGTAAGTCACTTTTTTCAGTGCCATTGTAACTTTGAATGGTCACTAAATGAACTGTTGTAAGTCGAGGACTATCTGTATTTTACTGACAGTGTTTGGGGTTTTTTGCACCATGCCACCTTTCATCAGTAGCATAATTATTTTATCATTTAGTCCAGTAACAGCAATAGCAATACAGGTAGTCCTCAAGTTACGACCACAATTGAGCCAAAAAAAATTGTTGTTAAGTGAGACATTTGTTAAGTGAGTTTTGCCCCATTTCTACGAATCTTTCCTTCCACAGTTGTTAAGTGAATCACTGTGATTGTTAAGTGAATAACCTGGTCGTTAAGTGAATCTGGCTTCCCCATTGACTTTGCTTGTCAGAAGGTCGCCAAAGGGGATCACATGACCCCGGGACACAGCAACCGTCATAAGTATGAACCAGCTGCCAAGAATCTGAATTTTGATCATGTGATCGTGGGGATGGTGCAAAGGCTGTAACTGAAAAACGGTCGTAAGTCCCTTTTCTCTGTGCCATCGTAACTTTGAACGGTCACTAAATGAATTGTTGTAAGTCGAGGACTGCCTGCATTTTAGTGACAATTCTAGTTTTTTCTGCACTAACACCTTTCATCAGTAGCATAATTATTTTATCATTTGGACCAGTCACAGCAATAGCAATAATATCTGTTTATATGCTGCCCCAAAGTGATTCTCAACGTCGACAACTTTAAAGGTGGCCTTCAACTCCCAGAATTCCCTCACCAGCCACGCTTTCTTAAACCACGTAAACTTTCTAAAACAGGAAAACTTTCCACGTATGGCTTGTATGCAAAGACACTGTATCGGGTTAATGGATTCCTGAAACTGAACCTTTTCACATGTTCACCCACCTCACATCAGAAGTCTGGAAAGATAAAGATAATACTTACACCAAGTTTACTACTAGATGAATAATCATGAGGTAAACAATACCCCAATCAAGGAATTACCAACTCAAGACAAACAAGCTAACAGTAAACAACAGCCAAATCAAGGAACCAAGAACACTCCCACTAACACCGATGGGGCAAGCCACTTGCACATTAACAGAAAGCTACCCTACTCCCTTCTAATACTGATGACGTTAGATAGTTGGGTGATGAAACGTCCGCAACAAAACAACAAAGCTCAAAGAGCACCAGGGACCCCATAAATGAAACTAACTAACTGCTTTCCTTAATACCTTTTTAATAACCAAGACAAAAAAGGTTGTACAATTGGGCAAGGCTAATTTAACAACCACTTCGTTTAGCAATAGGAGTTCCAATCACAACCGTGGTTGTAAGCCAAGGACTATCTATAGTTATGAACTGTAGCAGTATCTCCCCATCAGCCTAGAGCAGGGGTGTCAAACTCGACTTCATTGGGGGCCGCATCAGGATTGTGTTTGACCTTGGTCGGCCAGGGTGGGTGTGGTCAGAGTGGGCGTGGTCAGCTTGATACCACTTGTGTCGGGGGCGTCTGTGGCGCCCCAAGCGTTCTGCCAGTGAAAATGGAGTCCCGAGCTCCATTTTCGGCCATGACGGCCTCCTGCAGCTCTCTGCCAGCAAAAATGGAGCTCGCCCCACTGGGCTCCATTTTCACTGTCAGAGGGCTGCAGGAGGCCGTCGTGGCTGAAAACGGAGCCTGGGAGGGCCGCATACGGCCCTCCCGAGCTCTATTTTTGCTTTGCAGAAGCACCACGGGGCAATCCTCTGCTGTTTCCAGGGTGGCCCCGCGGGCCAGATCTGGCCTATGGGCCTTGAGTTTGACACCCCTGGCCTAGAGGAAGTGGTTTGTGCAACAAGATTATCAACGGACAGAGCAAAGCACGCATGGCACCGTGTGATGTCCAAACACAAGAATGAACTCAAACACCCTCAAATTCAGTACAGGTACTCCTCGAGTTATGACAATTGAGTCCAACATTTCTATCGCTAAGCAAGACCGCTGTTAAGTGAATTTTGTGACAGTTTACGACCTTTCTTGCCAGTCGGTAAGTGAATCGCTGCATCACCTGTATACTTTGATCAACAGGTACTTTGGTGCCTGTTAAGAGTGTTTTCCAAGCTTGCCTTTTTTAAAAGAAAAAGAAAAAAAAATCTGTTAATGAATCATTTGGAACGGACATGCTCCGAACTGCTCCTTTCCAGAATAAACTTTAATTCTAAGAATGTGTTGGTTAACATTCAGCTTTCAGAGAGATTCTCAGAATATCAAACAGGGTGAGTGGAATTTTATCGCTCTGAAAGTGAACTTTAAAGGACATATGTTGAGGAGGTTGTTAAAAAAAAAGGATGTATTATGTTTTGATTTTAGGACTGTTTTTAAAGAAAACATTTCCGTTTCAGATTAAAGAATCAGAAAGAATATAGTGAATTTTGTTAATATCAATGGTGACAGCTTATAAAGATTATTAAGTGTAAGCAGAAACACATATTATTTCCACAGCAAGGAAGATAAAGCGGAAACGGTTTAATTGTTTGCTTTATTCAAAGAGGAGAATATATTTAATTATGTTTTTTATTTGGATATCATCTCTGGATTTTGTGCTTGTGATAAAAAAAATATGTAACTTTGACTTATGTTTTGCAGATTAGATAGATTTGTTGCTATAGAAATGGCTAGTTATATACTAATGTGTAAAAGTAAAAAGTTGTCCTATATAATCTTGGGGTAATCCACGCAGGGTATGGATTATTTGTTTATTAAATGTGTAGTCCTCCCAAAAAAATATCTTAAAATGTAATATAAGTAGTCCTCGACTTATAACCACAATTGAGCACAAAATTTCCATTGCTAAGCAAGACAGTTAGTGAGATTTGTCCCATTTTATGACCTCTTTTCCCACAGTTGTTAAGTGAATTCCTGCAGTTGTTAAATTAGTAACACGGTTGTTAAGTGAATCTAGCTTCCCCACTGCCTTTACTTGTCAGAAGGTCACAAAAGGGGATCACGTGACCCTGGGACACTGCCACTGTCATAAATATGAGTCAGCTGCCAAGTGTCTGAATTTGGATCATGTGACCATGGGGACCAACGGACCTAAGTGTGAAAAACACTCAAAAGTCATTTTTTTCAATGCCATTAAAACTTTGGACAGTCACTAAATGAATAGTTATAAGTCAAGGACTACCGGAATTTAGGGAAAACTGCAGACTAGATTATTTTTGCAAGCTTTTTTTGGGGGGGGGGGCGGAGAGAGTGGGACACAGGGAACCAATTTCTAAACCTAATTTAAATTGGAGGAGGAGGAAGAGGATTCCGGGAAGCAGTGAAGGAGATGAAGAAGAAATCGGAAATTTATTTTTCCCAGTAATTTGCCAACAACAGGTCAAATTATCTTGGTGACCCAATAAAAACAAACAGATTGAGAAAGATGTTCAAGGTTGGGGTCTCCTGGCACACAAAGGTGTATTTCATGCCATATTTTAGACACACAACAGCTGCGTGTTTTGATGGCACATCTCCTGGGCCTCACTCCAATCTGCTTATTTGGCCTTCTTGTAACTTTACAAAGCTTGGTTACATCTCATTCAAAGACTTTATTGTCATTGTACGCAACGAAATTGGTCATAGAAGAAGGATAGAGACTAGATGCCCAAGAGAGGAAAATGTATTTAAAATATTTTTTCAAGCAGATTCAAAGCAGATTACGGATGGTCCTCGACTTACGACCACAAGTGAGCCCAACATTTCTGTTGTTAAGCGAGAACAGTGGTTAAGTGAATGTTGAACCGTTTTACAACCTTTCTTGCCACTGTTGTTAAGTGAATCACCGCAGTCGTTAAGGTAGTAATGCAATCCCCACTGACTTTGCTGATCAGAATGTCGTAAAACCTAGGACACTGCAACGGTCACAAATATGAACCAGTTGCCAAGCATCCAAATTTCGATCATGTGACCACGGGGATGCTGTAACGGCCATAAGTGTGATGACATAAGCATGGGGGTATTGCGGCAGTCATAACTTCAAGGACATGTGATAAAAAGCGCTTTTTTTGAGTCCGTCATAACTTTGACCAGTCATTAAGCAAGTGGTCACAAGTTGAGGACTATCTGTGTTCTTTCTTATTCCTTTTTAAAATATTAATACTGAGCCGTGGTGCTGCAGTGGTTGGAATGCAGTATTGCAGGCTAAGTCACAGCTCGCTGCCAGCAGTTCGAATCACACCGGCTGAAGGTTGACTCAGCCTTCCATCCTTCCGAGGTCGGTAAAATGAGGACCCACATTGTTAAGGGAAATACGCTGACTCTGTAAACCGCTTAGACAGGGCTGTAAAGCACTGTGAAGTGGTATATAAATCTAATAAAGCTATTGCAGGCTAACTCTGCCAACTGCCAGCAGTTCGATCCTGACCTGCTCAAGGTTGACTCAGCCTTCCCTCCTTCCGAGGTCGGTAAAATGAGGACCCAGATTGTTGGGGGGCAACATGCTGACTCTGTAAACCTCTTAGAGAGGGCTGTAAAGCACTGTGAAGTAGCAGATAAGTCTAAGTGCAGATAAGTCTAAGTATTATGGTGAGGGATGATCAAATATCAGGAACAGATTATTCCAGATTGCAACAACAAAATTGGGTACTGAAACTTCTGTGGTTTGGCTAGCCCAATTCAAGCCTTTCTTTGTGGTTTTGCAACAGTTGTTTGATGTTCTGAAATGCTCATCAACACAACAAAAGAGGCAGCTATTTCTCATTGTACAGTACACTGACTTATAACCATTAGTGACTGAGGTTACAACAGAACTGAAAAAAAGTGATTTATGACCATTTTTCACAATTCTGCAGCATCCCCATGGTCACGTGATCAAAATTTGGACACTTGGCAACTGACTCATATTTATGACGGTGGCAGTGTTCCGGGGTCATGTGATCCCCTTTTGCGACCTTCTGACCAGCAAAGTCAATGGGGAAGTCAGATTGACTTACGAACCATGTTACTCACTTAACAACTGCAGTGATTCACTTAACAAATGGGGCAAGAAAAGTCGTAAAAAGGGGCAAAACTGACATAATATCTGTCTTGTTTAGCGACAGAGGTTTTCAGCTTAATTCTAGTCGTAATTCATGGAGTACCAGTATAAATGGGGCTTGACTGATGGACCCAGTAAGTGCTAATTTTTTCTTCCTAATGGTTATTCTAATTCTTTATTTTATTTTATTTATCGCATTTAGGAACTGCCCGTCTCTCTCACAGAGGGACTCTGTGTTCTTGATGTAAACATAATTAAACAGTTGTGCTCTCGAAGCACCATTGGCAAAGCTTCTAATTCTAATATTGGCTGGGAGAAACCTGATGTGTAATATATACAAAAGCAATTAAAATTCTGCAAGAGCCCATCCTTAGAACAGAAGCACTGAATGGCAGTCTTTTCAAGTGCTGGGTGCCAAAAAAAACAACAACAACCCAAGCTGATTTAAATTTTAGCAATCTCATACTCTGCTTCCCATGCAATCCCAAGTAGGATTGGCAATGTAAATTGGCAACTCCTTCATCTAAAACTTCACCCTTTCTCACAAAATCCAGCAAAAAATTATCGAGATAGTGAGACTTTTGATTATTAGGGGACTGGCAGCCAAAACACACGAAGAACGGTGGCAGGAACTGGATATGTCTACTTTAATGAAAAGAAGAAGTAGGGGGTGACATGACAGAGGCCTTGCAATATTTGAGGGGCTGCCCCAAAGAAGAGGGGGGTCAAGCGATTCTCCAAAGCACCAGAAGACAGGACGAGACACCATGGATGGAAACTAATCAAGGAGAGAAGCAACCTAGAATTAAGGAGAAATTTCCCCTAACAGTGAGAACAATTAACCAGAGGACTGGTTGCCCTTGATCACAGGACCATGGGAACGTGGCAACGGTCGTAAGCATGAAAAGGAGTCTTCAGTCAGTTTGTTCGGTGCCGTTATAAGTTGGAATGGTCACTAAATGAACTATTTTGATTTTCATTTCGTTCTACCTCATGTGAAGGGCCTCTTGAGCACCGGAGGAACTCAGGTCGGAAAGAGAGTCTGAACTGATGGAGACCGGAGAGATGGACTGGTCTTTTTCTTCTAGCAGATCAATTTTCACCAAGGAGCTTGTCTCATCTTCAGAGTTATCCTCCGAAACGGAGCCGATGATGAAATGGGAATGTAAGTTCAGCTCCAGAAGCTTCTCATCCGGAGGTGGTTTGTTACTCATCGTGCCGGCGAAGAAAGTTTGTACCGCTAACAGGGGGGAGGGGGGGGGGAAACAAAAAAAAATAACACCACACCTGAGTTTTAAGAAGATTAACATTTTTCATTTTCCAAAAGTTAAAACACGTTTTCAAATTACAGGAAGTCCTCGACTTACGACCGCAACGGAGCCCAGAATTTATGGGGTGAACTGAGAAGTTTGTTAAGTGAGTCTTGTCCCATTTTACGACTTTTCTTGCCATGTTTGTTAAGGGAATCACTGCACGTTTGTTAAGGGAATCACTGCAGACGTTGCAGTAAGAGTGAACAACTAAGTGAATCTGTTTTCCTCATTGATTTTGCTTGTCAGAAGGACGCAAAAGGGGAATGCCATGAACCTCGGATATACAGCAACCGTCATAAATGTGAGTCGGTTGTCAAGCGTCCAAATGTAAATCACATCACCACGGAGACGCTGCCGTAGCCGTAAGTGTGAAAAACGGTCATAGGTCACTTTTTTCAGTGCTGCTGTAGCTTTGAACGGTCACTAAATGAAACCCTTCTAAGTCAAGGACCACCTTTATTGGTAGACTTCAACTTATGATCACAGCTGGAACCAGAATTTTGGTAATTAAGTGATGTGGTCATTAAGCAAATCATTAAATAAGTGGACCTGATTTGACAAACATTTTTACGAGGTCCTTAAGCAAATTACGTGGTCAAATGAATCATACAATTGTCAAGAGAATTTTGTTTCCTATTAGGGGTGTGTGTGCGTGTGTGTGTGTGTGTGTACACAAAGCTGGCTAGGGGAGTTGTAAATTGTGATCACATAACCGCAAAATATTGTGGCTGTCATAAATATGAGCCGAGTATCCAAATTGTGATCATGTGACGGTGGGTACTTGGCAAAGCGTCGAGTACGTCCCACAATCACATTATCACATTTCAGGCTTTGGCCAAAAACTGGCACAGGTAGTCTTCAATTTACAACAGTTCATTCAGTGACCGTTCAAAGTTACGACGGCACTGAAAAAAGTGACTTATGACCCATTTTAGATATACAACCATTGTAGGATCCCCATGGCCGCATGATCAAAATTCAGACGCTTGGCAACTGACTCACATTTACGACGGTTGCAGTGTCCCAGGGGGTGAGGTGATCCCCTTTTGCGACCTTCTGACAAGCAACGGGGAAGCAGTTTCATTTAACAACCGTGTTACTGATTTAACAACTGCAGTGATTCACTTAACAATTGTGGCAAGAAAGGTCGTAAAATGGGGCAAAATTCACTTAAGAAGTGCCTCACTTAGCAACAAAAATGTGCGGCTCTATTGTGGTCGTAAATCAAAGGCTGCCTATATTTATTTCCAATTTTTGGCAAAACTGGCCTATAGGGAACCATTGCCACAAAAAAGAGTCCTAAAATCTTTAGTCCCAAATTATGACCATGACAGATAGGCTCCAACATGGTCATACGCCAAGAACTATTTGTAGGTTGTTATATTATTATTATCATTATTATCATTATTATCATTATCATTATTGTTGTTGTTGTTGTTATTGTTATTATTATTTTGATAGCCTTTAACCTTCAAAGTTTGTCCATTTGCAAGCCAGACAGATATTGCATGCAAATACTGACGTCCATGGCATCCATTCTCTCGTGACTATTTGGATCCCATCTTGTAGACACCTCTGGTACAGGGAGTTCTCGACTTACGAGCACAAAGGAGCCCAAAATTTATGTTGTTAAGTGAGACATCGGTTAAGTGAGTTTTGCCCCGCTTTAAGACCTGCCTTGCCACAGTTGTTAAGTGAATCACTGCAGCTGTTAAATTAGTAACACGGTTGGTAAGTGAATCTGGCTTCCCCCTTGACTTGCTTGTCAGACGGTCGCAGAAGGGGATCCCGTTACCCCCGGGATACTGCTACTGTCATAGATGTGAGTCAGTTGCCAAGCGTCTGAATTCTGATCATGCGGCCATGGAGATGCTGCAAAGGTCGTAAGTGTGAAAAACGATCCTAACTCACTTTACATTCTTCGTTTTTTCAGCATTCTGGTCTAACCTTCGGGCTGAGATTTCCTAGTGGCCTCCCATCCACATCCCGACCTTATCTGACATCTGCTTTTTGAGATCAGACAAAGTTGGCTAGGCACTAGCAGCTACAGATACAGGTAGTCCTCGACTTACGACCACAATTGAGCCCAGAATTTATGTTGCTAAGTAAGAACTGTGTTAAGTCAGTTTCGCCCCATTTTACGACTTTCCTTGCCACCTTTGTTAAGTGAATCACTGCAGTTGTTAAATTAGTCACCCGGTTGTTAAGCGAATCAGGCTTCCCCCATTGATCTTGCTTGTCAGGTGGTCACGAAAGGGAATCACATGACCCCGGGATATTGCAGCCACCATAAGTATGAACGCGTTGCCAAGCACCCGAATATAAATCACGTCACCATGGGGATGCTGCAGTGGTCCCTTCTTTCAGTGCCGTTGTAACTTTGAACAGTCACTAAACGGACTGTTGTAAGTCAAGGACTACTTGTACTGCACTAGCCTTTTTACTTTGCTTGAATGACAGAGCTGTCCCCCATGTGGCAAAATTGAGAAACAGTAAAATAAAATGTCCCCTTAACTCCTTCTCTTATATATTAACCCAAATATGCCCAGATCTCTGAATACACAGCTGTGTATTACAATACCATTCCAAACTTCAATAGTTCAATTAAGCAGAATGCAACGGAAGTGGGGAGGGGGGAAATGTCATAAATCGGTTTTGTCTTCAAATGGTCACTGAATGAACTGTTGTAAGTTTAAGGACTACCTGTGTTTGAAGCCACAGAAAAAAAAATTGGATCCGAAGGCCCGCAATTCTTAAAAGGAAGACGTTTTGATAGTGACTGACCTCCAATAATTCTTGTTATCCGAGTTGTGATCCACAGCCAAAATGAACTGAAAGGGAGAAGAAAAGCAAGAAGGTTAGACGGAGGTCAAAATCAAAATTTGGAATAAAAAGTGCGTAATGGGAATAAGTCTTGAAAGAGGAAAAAGGTGATGAAAACATAAGCTTAAGAACTGATGCTCCATTGTTTGATGAAGGGACAGGGGTTAAAAAAGTCCCTTTGGTTAAAAAAAAACTTCATGAACTACTAATAATCCTCCACTTATGACCACAGCTGAGCTCAAAATTTCCATTGCTGTTATTTCCATGCCTCATTTTACGTCCTTTCTTGTCGCAGTGGCTACGTGAATCACTGCAGTTGTTACGTTAGTAACATGGTTGTTAAGTGAATCTCGCTTCCCTACTGACTTGGCTTGTCAGAAGGTTGCAAAAGGGGAATCACGTCACCCTGGGACACTGCCACCGTTATAAATATGAGTCAATTGCCAAGCATCCAAACGGTGATCATGGGGATGCTGCAACGGTCGTAAGTGTGAAAAACAGCCACGTGGCTATTTTCAGTACGGTTGTATCTTCAAACGGTCACTAAATGAACCGTTGTTAAGTTAAGAATTATCTAAGGAACCAAGCTCAACAAGTATCTGCCATTAAAAAAAATTAAGAGAAGAACATATTACGAATATTGGGATTTTTTTTAGTATGTTGTTAAGATATTTTAAATGCACTGATGATGATAGCTAGTTTGGTAATGAAACGTATGCAAGAAAACCAGCAAGCTCAGAGAGCACCAAGGACTCCGCTGTTCCCTCCTGAGCTACAAATATTCTCTTCTATCAGTAAGGTATTTTAAAAATCGGTAGCACTTGTTTAAACTGAGGGAGAGGTGGCTATATTGTTGTTATCTCTGTATTTTTTTTTAAAAGTCAGAGGTCATTACTGTTATAAGTTTACTTGATATATGTACATACATACATACATATTTATTTATTTATTTATTTATTTATTATATTTATATACCGCCCCATTCCGAAGACTCGGGGCGGTTCACAGCTTT
>JANHFL010159786.1:0-10506 GCA_032468155.1 Oxyrhabdium leporinum
CTGGATTTTTGGACTGAGAGTCCATTAAGTTTATTTTAAACTTAATATCGCAGTTGCTGTTTCGTACCTCAAAATGCGTGGTCATGAGTTTGAAGGAGTTAAATGATTGACTTAACCATCCGCAGGCCCAAAGAACTTAGCCTCATCATTAAATCCTACATTTCCCCAGAAGAAATAAAGAGGCCAGATATTTGACTACACTACTTCTGGAAGCCTTTATGGATGCCAAAGACAAGCTTGGGGCTCATGAGGCCACAAGGCTAGACTTGTTGCACCCATAGTATACAATAAGCAAACTCCTTTAAGTGAACAGTATGGTTGTAATGAGAGGTATTGCATGTATTTAATGTTCTTTTTATATTCTATGCTTGTTTAGATATATATGTTTATTGCCATGATGATGAGAACAGCACGTTTGTATAAAACTAGTAACTGGGTGTTTTTGCATAATCTGGTCCTTTGATAACTTGAGCATATATAAAGTTTAACCTAGAGCATAGAAACTATTTACGAAGTTACTATTGCATGTTTAATCTTCAGCTTCCCAACACATGTAGTAGCAATGATATGTTCCTCTTGTCTTTAGGATGAAAATGGTTGGCATACTTTCTTCAGCAGTGATGACTATAGATAAATTTGCAGTTGTTACAGCAGTATTCACCTGCAGAAATAGAGATGTGATGATTTTATTGTTGTGTGCTCTTTGTTTGCTTTTGACTTTTTATTACTTTACCTTGTAAGCTGCTCTAGAAATTCTAGTGAATTGTGGAATGATAGAAAATCAAGTAAGTAAGATTAATTTTGAATAATTGCAGCCAATCTTCCTGTTTCAAAAGCAGGAATCAAGATTGTTGATGAAACAAAGTTATTTTTATAGTCATACCTTCAGATACTTTCAGGTATTGAAGACTAATAGAAATGAGACTTTGTGGAAGATAAGGATCCGAGCACCTGAATTTGGCGTTTTTTTAATAACTTCACATGAGATTAAATAAATTCAATTTCCCACCACATGCACTTCTTCCCTCTTTTTGTAAGAATAATAAAGTACTTTCATTTTTTTGTGATATTAGCTAATAAATGGGTAGCAATACTATAAAGTTAGGGTATTTTGAAAAAAATAATGTGAGCAGCCGTTACTAAGATATAAACTGAAACTATCAATACAGCTAGAAGTCCTAAATTCAATACTATAGAATTTATATTATAAAAATATATGTCATATTGCTAACAAACTATTTGCATTAGGTAGATGTGATGGCTTATCTTTTAAATATCTTGATTTAAAAATAGACAATTTACCACTTAACCTATTTAGATTAGTAATTTATAATAATTTGTGAAAGACTGGGAGCATCACAAGTTACTGTGATCCACTTTAGGATTCCAGTTGTGTTCAAGTCATGCCTTGTTTAAGTTTACTCTCTTGTAAACCTGTTAAAGTCCTAGATATTCAATTGATTCATTTCTTTCCAGGTAGTAGAGAGTCATAGCTTCAAGTGTTAGCTTCAGTTCCAAGTCATTAGTTTAATTTGTTAGCACCTTAATATATTTTTTTCAGTGTTTTTCTTGATGATATCCTCTTTATCTGTGAGAAACATATAGCCTTTGATTCTATGTAATCCCAAGCTCCTCATTGTAGCACTCAGACCTCCTCTGATCATATTTTGCTGAAATATTTCAGCATAGATTCTCTCCCTTTTATTATCATTGTGTATTGATAGTAATTATAGTCTGCCCTATAACTAGAGATCTGTTAGCAGTGTACAAGTGTAAAACTAAAAATTATAAAAAAATCAGTTATACAAATCTTCAAGTTGATACCTATAAAGTAGGTGCCAACCCTCAATTGACTGGAGCAAAAGTTCACAGACACAAAACAGCTTTTAATTGTTTTTGACAGATATGTAAAGGGGAACACTTTGAAAACATGGGGCAACCACAGAAAAACCTTGCACCCTAATCTTGTTCTTAGGTATATCTTATCCAGGGCATCATACTGTGGTTTAACTTAGAACATCATTCTGCAACCTTGGTACCTACTTGTGGGGACTCTCAAAATCCTCAGCACTAGCCATAGTGGTTAAGGAATTTAGGGAGATGCAGATGCACAGGCTGCAGAAATCTGATTTAAAATCAGTAACATCAAGTATTGCTGCTTTGATGCCTTGTGATTAAAAAGGCAAGTAAAAGCCAAGTAAATATGTAAATAAATAAATCATCATCATCATCATTCTAGCCATTGTCTATCCACTGCAGGATGAAGGCCTCTTCTACATGTTTCCAACCAATACGGTTCTGAGCTTTCTTTTGCCAGTTGGGCCTGCAATACTTGCTGATGTCGTCGATCCATCTTGTTTTAGGTCTCTTTCGTGGACACTTTTTATCAAGTGGGATCCATTCTAAGACTGTCTTGGTCCACCTGCCATCAGTTCTTCTTGCTATGTGACCAGCCCATTTCCATTTCAATTCTTTTACTCTGTTGATGATATCATATACTTTTGTTTGTTCTCTAATCCATGTGCAGGTCTTTCTATCTTGTCTTGTAATGCGGAACATGTATCTTTCCATGGCTCTTTGTGCCACTTGCAGCTTTCTACTGATTGTGAGATTAGTGTCCATGTTTCATTGGCATATGTTACAGCAGGTAGCGCACACTGATCAATCACTATTCTTTTCAGGCTTAGGGGGAGGTTCTCCTTGAATAAATAAATAAATATTGAAAGTAATTTAGTTGGTTTCAGTTCTGTGTACCTACTTTGACTTGGGTGGTAGAAGGCATCACTTGCTGCTTATGTCAGATTTCATTTGCTTAAATATAATTAGTCTAAGCATGATTAAGCTGGATCCAACTATATTTTACTAAGATTATACCTGAAATATTTTAAGATATAAATGCTTCTAAATTATTCATTTGAATCTGTAGTGCCATTAAAATATCTTTTCCAAAAATGAATAGATTCCTCCAAAGTAATTGTTTCGTTGTCATGAAAGCTAGTGCTAAGTTTTATTTTCTACATGGCATAATATATTTTTCACAAAAGGCATGGAAATAGCTGAAAACGATTAAATAATAAAAGAAGAAATGAGCAGCTGATTCTCTTCGTTTCAATAAACCTGCTAAGATTTCATGATAATTCAAGATTATAATGTCCTTTAGGAAAAAATGCATGAAAGAAATGCTTTACTCAAGGACAAACACTAGATAACTTACAACAAAATACCATATTGATGTTAATGAGGTGTTCAGGGAGAGATAGCCTGTTGTGCTCTTTTTAGGGCTGCTCATTCATCTTTGGTCCTCACCTGGCATTGGCTCTCACCTGTGGCTCCAAGTGGCTGTAACACACGCCTACCTAGTAAATCCTCTCAACAGATCAAACAACAGGGCAAAGCAGGTGAAGCCGTCCAACAGGTCTCCGACTCACGGTGAGAAAGGGATATGTTTATCTCAGTGTGTGGGATAGGCCCTGACAGATTGAGTGGAAGAACTGATTAACAGTTCAACAATCAAGAAGGCAGACCTAGCAGGGGTTGTGGGGTCACTAAGAGTACAAGACACTTAGACCTCCTGGTCACCCACTGCAGTGGGAAAGGTCTCAGAACTCAATAATGGTTCTCCACGCCATTGCATTAAGGACTGCTCTGCGGAGGAAATAAGACCATCCTTTTGCAATGGCTGTTCCACTTAAAGTTCCTGCATATTTCTTTTGTGCAGTTCATCTTTATCTACAACTCATCATCCCAGTCCAAACCTAGTTTGTTGAGTCCAGCAGTGGGGGAGTGGTGAAGCAACGGGTGGAGATGATCCCTGGCAAACCTGCTCATGGGCAGTCATTGGATAAGTGTTCGTTCATCTCAGTACCCGGGGCAGTAGAGATGTCTGGCAGCATCCAGGGCAACTGGGCAGGCCTTCTGAGATAGCACTTTCCGCCCTCACATGAGGGAGGGGTTAGAAAAGGAACCCCAAACATTCTTACTCCATAACATCTGGCTAGTTAACCACTGCTAGTAGACCGTCTCCTTAGTAGTCAAGAATCAAGAGAAACGAATCAAAGAAAGCTCATTTTTGGAACCTGGAATGTCTGCATCTTGCTAGATAGAGACAATATGTCAAGGCCTGAAAAAGGAACAGCACTTACAGCAATCAAACTTCACTGTTAACATTATCATTACTGCACTTCATGAGGTCAGACCGGCAGACATGGGTTCATTGCAGGAAACAATCCTTTCCTCCGTCAGCTTCACAGAATACTTGTCCACCCTTATTTTGTCTGTGGACTGCTGTCCTGCAGCCCTGTTTTGGGTGATTCAAGCCCTCCTGATTAAAAGGGACCCAGAAAACCTTGAGAGGTGTGTAGAAGAATTTATTCAGTATCCATTGAACAAGAATGCTCAGATTTGCTGCAGTTGTATGCTGGCTTTGGTGCCAGTCTGGAAAGATACCTGGGATACTTGGGCTGTTCTTGTCTGGCCTGGTTATCCGGGAATGGTTAAAATCTGTTGGGTGTTGATGAAGTGATCGGGGTCTTGAGGACTGTGAATTCAGCCACCTGTTCTTTAGATCCATGTCCCTCCTGGCTTGGGAAGCAGCTTTTGTGTGTGTGTGCGTGTGCGTGTGTGTTAAGTGTGGGTCCTAGAAATGGTTATTTTTTCTTTGAGCAAGGGGGTTATTTCTTTTCTTTTAAGGAAGCCTTGATTCACCCCCTCTGTAAAAGGCCTTCACTGGATCCCTTTATAGTGGACAACGTTTGCTCAGTATCTTTTTTGGGGAGAAGGTGATTGAAAAGGTGGTTGTGCAGTAGCTTCAGGGGACCCTTGATGAAGCAGTTTTGGGCAACCCTTAGTGCTAATCCTGCATGGAGTTAATAGTCTCCCTGAAGGTGTATACCTTTGAGAATCTCCTAGACTCATGGCTACCGCTTTATAGACCGGTGGAGATTGTGACAAGAGTCCTTTGCCCAGTTCCAGATGATGCACTAGTAACCCTAGTTTTGGAGCAAGGAGTTCTGGCAGCAGCAATTCATGCACTTACGACTGGAATACTGCAATGTATTTATGTGGGGCTACCTTTGAAAATCAAGTCAGGCTAGCCTCATCATTAACATTTCAGAAATTAGTGAAAATGGAATAATTTTAAAGGGTATTTTGGAATCAAAGAGTGGGTACTGTTTGGATATACTTGTCCTTTATTATTCCCATACTTACTAATAATCTTGTTTTTATATTTTATTTTGGGGTTTTACATCTTACGGATCTAATTACTGAGAGTCAGTATAGAATGTGGCAGTATATAAACTCTAAAAATTAGTGAATAATAATTAAAGATTGAAATGATTTAACGTAGGAGAATTTTGGAAGTAAAAGTATCTATCTTGTTCAATCAGTATAGAAATATCTCTTAGAGTGAAGTCTTATGATTTGCTTGAACAATCAGGATTTATGTATTCCTTTCTCTAGATATTTAAAGGGGGGGGGGAAGGCAAAAGTCCTTGATTAACCATACTCTTCTGTCTTTCTCAAGTGTGCATTTGCATATATCAGCATTCCTTTCTATTGTTTGCATTCCAAATATTTGTAACATACTCATTTGAAAGGCTTAGGAATTTGTAAGATGTAAAATGCTAGACAAAGTCAGAATTATACCAGCATTAAGTTGAAGTGGTGATAGGTAAAGTACAATTCTGATTGAGGATAAGAAGCTGAATGCTATCAAATATAGAAACTGTTGCTACTATCCAGTAAATAAGCCACTGAAGAAAGTGGCATATCTGCTCTTAATGCTTTAGGAGACAAATGCAAGCATCCTCATGCATTTGCACTGATCTCTTTCTTGCCCACAGGGGAAATGGCAGGGAATATATGCCATCATAATATATAATAAGAAAAAGATCTTGAGAGCTAGCAAGCCATAAATTATAAGGACTTCTCATAATCTGTATGACTGAGAAGCAGCAGTTTGTACATAAATATTTTGTATATGAGAGGCCACTTTACCTTGCCTACTGTGAGTTTTTGTTTTTTTTTAAATGATATATGAACAGACAACCAATGATGATAGTGTCATATTAAGGGTCGTGAAGACTTTTTTTTAATGAAACTCCCTGTTTTACTTGTTGTTTTTATTCAGACACTCAGATGCATAGATGTAAATAAAAGTCTACAACTTTTATTATTTATTTTATGAGCAAAACCTCCCTTTTCACATTCACAAATTTGTACATATCTTCTTAATTGAGAGTCTGGTTAGCCGGGCTAGATATGAATTCTAAAAGAGCATGATGACAACTGTGATTGTGATCTTACTTCGGCTTTCCTTTGCTTTACAGATCTACAGAGGTTGTAAATCTGAGGAATGATCATAAAGTTACATTTTCATCAAAATCATAATTGCGAATGGTTACTAACCAGGCAGTCTCTAAATGAACGGCAACATTGTGTGGATGGGATGCTCAGGTTCTTCAAGAAGTGGGTTTGGAACAGCCGTAGTGACTTAATCAATCTAAAAAAATAAAGTTGTCTCTGGAGGGCTCTTCTGTTTTGGAGCTGGCTCTTACAGCAATCAAAGGGAGTCAGCAGGTTTTCAAACACAGTCCCAGGTTGAGTAAATGCAAATCACACTTATACGAGAATACTCTGTGTTATACACTGCACATTATACCGCTGTTAAATAGTAGGCCAGGCTAATGTTACTTTAAATCCCATCAGTTGTCAATTTTAAAATGCAAAACGTAAATATGGTTCTTGTTGGAAGTTAATAAATACATTATTTTATGACAAATATATTTTTCAATGTGATCTGAGCATTACATGTTCCCATTACTAATAAATCTGAGATCTGGGCTTTTAAAAATTTCTCAGGTCTCATTTGGCCACATCCAGCACTGACCTCACTGAATTATCTTTATTTCTAATTTTCTAGCATGGCAGGCAAGAGATTTTTAATTTAATAGTGGGGTCTATAACCTATGATTCTTTTTCTTAGTTTGTGTTCCATTACTATCATTCTAGAAGTTTAAGAAGCAATTGTATCAACTGTTTATGAATCCTTAAAAGTATCCGAAGGTCACAGTAGGGAATATCTTATTTCAAAATCTTGACATAAACAGTTAATTATTTCTTCAATTTCTATGAGAAATATTTGGACATAAGAATTGCCATGTTCACTAAGATTACCTATCATTACCATTATTTTTCATTCTATTAATATTGTTGCTTGTTTCATTGATGTTATCATTTCCTTCTCCTTCTGAAACAAAGCCACCATTCCAGTTGTAATTGAATTTCATTGCTCCGAAGGTCAGTTCAATTTGACAATATATAAATATACATAATTTTAAAATACAATTTAAAATTAAACATTTCAGTATTGCAAACAAAGACATTCATATTGTTTCTTAGATGCCTGCAAGGCACTATCCGTATTGAAACACAACACCCCCCTTGCTTTTTAAAACATTTTGTTTTTTAAAAAAATTGCTGTATGGAATTAGACCAACAATCAACATTGCATTTTATCTCTGTATTTATTACATGACATTGTGTCCTGCATTAGTGTTTAGAGAGGGTGGTTCTTGGGCATATTTTCCGTCCCTCTCAGGTAAGTGTATGTCCAACACTTAGTGCATAAATGCTCTGAGAATTTTAGGGTGGCCTCAATGAAAGCTCTTCAGAAATTTGAAAATCTACCTTTGGGTAGATTTCAGAATTAATGTTAAGATTATTCTCTAGTATTTCTGGGATTTTCTTTTTTTAGTAAAAGCTATTCTAACTCTAATATCACTGAAAAAGTAAATTGAATGTAACAGTTTGACGTGGGAGTCATAAAACAATATATCTTCTTTATGCTGCAAAAATATAAAATACTGGACTGGATCAGGTTGACTAGAAAGTGGTTCCCCTGGGGTGAATAATTAGGGCAGAGTTCCTCCTCCTGCTCCAAAATCTCAGTGTGCCTTTGTGATGAGCCTAGAATTAACTTCACTTCCCTGTTGCTTCACAGCAGTACTACTCTTCACTGAATTTTTAAAAAGCAAAACAGTTGCATTTTTGAAATGTGCATTCTACAATAAATTCTTTATAATATATCTGGGATTAACCTTTTTTCTTTTAAAAAATGCTGACCCTTTGAATAGCCAAGTTCAAAAACAGCTTTTTTACTTCCTAGATAGCCATTTTCTTACCAAAAGTGAGTTTAGGGCAGAAAAATCTCAAATCAGCTTTACAGAATTTTGATTTTCAAGTGCAATTATAACAAACATTAATATGCCCTGACAGTGGTAGAGATCTAAAACAATTATAAACAAATTCAAGATGAAACAAAGAGACAAACACATGGACACATAAGGACAGATATGACTTCCTAAATATAATGATGTCCAATTGATGAGGCAATGCATTGTGACATGACACCAGCACCACTCTTCTGCATCTGTGTTACAGGCCGAGTTTGTGCGACAGCATGATTCATGTTTGTCACTTTTCTTCTTTCTTCCTGAGGATGACTATACCTAACTGACTAATGTATTGTGTGATGTAAAAGTGAAAAGTTTAAAATTTAAAAATATAAACTTTATCTAATTGGTGAGTACAGATAGTCCTTGACTTACGACCACAATCGAGCCCAAAATTTCTGTTACTAAGTGAGACATTTATGAAGTGACTTTTACCCCATTTTACGGTCATTCTTGCCAGAGTTGTTAAGTGAATCAATGCAGTTGTTAAGTTAATAATAAGATTGTTAAATGAATCTGGTTTCCCGTTGACTTTGCTTGTCAGAAGGTCTCACAAAGTAATTGCATGACCCTGAGACACTGCAACCATCATAAGTATGAGGCAGTTGCCAAGCATTTGAATTTTTTATCACATGACTATGGGGATGTTGCCACAGTTGTTAAGTGTGAAAAATGGTTGTAAGTCATGTTTTCAGTGCCATTGTAACTTTGAATGGTCACTAAATGAACTGTTGTAAGTCAAGGACTACCTGTATTTTTTAAAGGACATTACAGAATTACCTATGGGATAAACTCAAGGAAGAAGTGGAAACAGCACAAGAAAATATGATGGTTTTTTTAGAAAGTAGATTATTATTTTTTAAGTAAATCTTGAGGATACGATCATCAACTGTTCTTCCTTGGAAGTAAATCTCACTGAATTCACTGGAACGTACATTTGAGTAGATATGTAATAATATCGGGAAAACAAATAGACTTGCTTCCCCCGTGGGATTTAAAAAAGAATAGCAAAAATGCCTGGCGGAGCTTATTTCAAACCTTAGCATAAATATAACAACTAAGGAAAAGTATTTTTGTAGAATTTCATTTGTATAGTTTTATCTTTTTACTATTGTAAGCCACCCAGTGTTACTCTGTGATAAGATGGGTTGCTAATAAATTTACTCAATCAATCAATCAATCACTAAATAAGGAAAAGTAATTTTTTAATAGAGACAACCATGATCAGAACAGAATTCTGTACTTGATGCCAGTATGTTAATTCAGATAGCTGGAAATGCAAACATACATGGAAGCAAACTGCTTTTTGTGAATCTAATGCCTTATTTAGCCCTATTTTGGACAATTCTTTCAAAATTCTGCTTGCCCATGCCAAATGAAATCGTACTCCAGTGTTAGGAGGGTGTGATACAAACAATTAATGAAAAAGAATGCTAAAAGAGATAAAACATTTTTATATTTTGTTTGATTAATTGTTCTTGCCAGAAGGGTTGGGGCAGGGCTATTATTTTTATTGGTTTTATTGGTTTTTTTTTTATCTTTGTAAGCTGCCCAGAGTCACTGAGAGTGAGAGTGAGAGTGAGTGGGCAGCCATATAAAGTTTCTTAAATAAGTAACTATAATATAAGAAGGATGGGTTACACAGAATTACAAAGCATAGAAGTTACATCAAAGTCTAATTTAAAACAAAAGAACCCCTAAAATATAAAAAGTATATATGAAAAATAAGAGTGCAAAAAAGGGAGGGGTACGTCCATTAAATGGACGTAGGGAGAAACATAAAATTTGATATATAGCAAACTAAATATACCACAATACAAAGCACTCTTAAATAGCAAACTGAATACTCATTGAAACTAGTTTATGGCACAGGTCAACATCTTACGGATTTTAAGTGTTGCTGCGCAAAACCCAACAGAACTTGTTGTAGCAGGAGTAGTATCTTCAAGCAGTAAGGGACCTGTAGAACTGTCTTGTGCGCCATGGGCATTTATACAGTAGTGGTAACGTGCAGGGGTGGGCTTCAAATTTTTTAGCAACAGGTTCTCTGCCCTAATGACTGGCTGGCTGGGCGTGGCTGGTTGGCCATGTGACTGGGTGGGCGCGGCTAGTTGGTCGTGTGACTGGGTGGGCGTGGCCAACTCAACGTCGCTTCTTTTGCCCTAATTACTTGAATAGTAAAATGTTTGAGCCTCTTTTATTAGCTAATGATATTGATTTCTCTGCAAAATAACTAAAATGCCATCAACTTAATTACATTCAGGAATGAAAA
>JANHFL010159797.1:0-10506 GCA_032468155.1 Oxyrhabdium leporinum
ATAAAATAAAATAAAATAAAATAAAATAAAATAAAATAAAATAAAATAAAATAAAATAAAATAAAATAAAATAATAAATTGTGAGTTTGGATTGAGGGGTCTCCAATTAGCCACAAAGCTTATTGTTTAGCCCTGAGCATGTAAGAAAACTAACTTGTAATCTAAGCCAGATGAAGCTAATGATAGCATTCATCCCTTTAAATACAGGTAGTCCTCATTTAACAACTGGTCACTTAATGATCGTTCAAAGTTACAACAGACTCAAAAAGTTACTTACGACCCATCCTTGAAGTTACAACTGCTGCACCCCATACCACCCCCGCAGTCACATGATCACATTTCGGGTGCTTGGCAATCAGCTCACATTTATGAGTAGTTGCAGCATCCCCTGGTCACCTGACCACAATGTGCAACGTTTTTTGCCAGTTTCTGGCAAAAAAACATCAGTTCGGGAGAATGAATGTCCTTCATGACTGTGGTGACTCATTTTACAATCATTGTAAAAATGGTCATAAAATTGAGTCAGGTTGCCTGTTGACCCACTTAACAACTGCAACAACTTATGATGGAAATTTTAGGCTCAATTGTGGTTCATGAATGAAGGCAAATATGTGTCCCAGGATAATGTTGCAGGATCCAGTCAGGGTCGGTCACCGGGACCAGAGGTTTAGTCTTCTGAGCTTTCAGACGTGTGCTGGAGCCCATCCTCAGGGAACTTCTCTCTCACCAGAATGTGTGTGAGAGAAGTTTGTGGTTGTTAAGTGAGAACTACCTATATTAAAAAGGCCTCTTGTAATTATATATTTATTTCATTTATTTGCCACCCATCTTGTAATGAAACAACTCTGGGTAGCTTCCAGCATTAAAACATTAAAATCCTAACAAATATCTTTAAAAGAATAAAAATAGAAATCCCAATCAAGAAAAAATTATAGTTAAAAGATGGGGAGAGAGGGAACAGGATATGCGGAGGTGAGGTAGGATTGCCTCTTAATTCAACAACTACCCAAGCGAACTGGCGGGGCCAATTCTTCAGGCTCTTATGGAAGGTCAGAAGAGTGGGAACCAATCTCACCTCAAGGTAGTGAAGGGGAGGGAACTCTGACCCACGGAAAACCCAGCTTGGTCTTCTACGAAAGCAACAGCAAAGGGGAAGATGACCCGATGGTAAGTGGCACCATCATCCCTATGACGACCCAGGTGGAGATATTGGTGCCGTCCTCGGGAGTAAGGGGGGGCCCTCACAGCCTTGTTGAACTCAGGGTGCACTTGGTGCCTAATTAGTTTTCAGACAGTGGAGAAACTAGGATTGAGGCTGAGGAAGTTAAGGCAGCCCATGGGGTTCTCCCAGTTAGATGGCTCACTTACAGGAGGGGCACCAGCAACTTGCCTATAGGAGCCAGTGTGCCTCAGGGCTGGGACCCATCCCTGTGCTCTGTCGTTAGGGCGAATAATCGCATGGCGACTGCAGCTGTCCTAACAAAGTTGTATGTAGTTTTGGGGTGTCGGTTGTAACTTTGAACCATTGTTAAGTGGCCCATTGTTTCTCGAGGACTACCAGTATTGATAAATGTAATGGCAGTTTTGCCAAAAATAAGCCATCATCTTCCATTTCTCCACAAATGTGAATATAGCCCCCACTTTTGATATGAATGACAGTTTATTAAAATTACATACTAGGTAGAGTGATGGTGTTTGTTTACTACTGAATTCATAAGCTGTCATCCTTTGGTTGCACATCTGACTTTGCAAAAATACAATTGGACAGATGATCTGTTTCTAACTTTATTTCCTTTCTTAGGATCCAGGTGAATGACCTTATTGTTGAGGTGGACGGCACCAGTTTGGTTGGCGTGACTCAGAGTTTTGCAGCCTCAGTGCTGAGGAATACCAAGGGCAGAGTCCGGTATGGGAACAATGTTCAGCCTAGTTTTCTGATGGGACCAGAATGTGTAACCAGTTTATCTGTGTAAAAAATTCAGAAAAGCAGAAGTATGACCTTATTAAGAGTTTTACTGCAGCATAGGAAAAAGTTCTGTAAGCAGTAATTTTTATTTCCTGTGAAACCATTGTAGGAATAAGAGGACCACTGATTTCCTGCCAGCTATGGTTTTGCTTCTGTTTATATGTCAAGCAGATATGGACAATGTAGCATATAACAGATATAGATGTAATATAGCAAGTTTATTGCATCATGGATCAGCCAAGGAGCTGTAGTCTTAATGGTTTTAAACAATACATTTGGTTCCCATTTGCTCTCAATAGAAGTTTTATTTGCAAATCAGGAGCAGTGGAGATACATAGCAATTCACATAAAAACTGCATGAATCAGATAAGGTTAAAGATTCCCTTTATTGAAGTGTTTTCTACTGATCAGACAAAAAAGGTAAGATATGATTAAATGTGTTTGTGGCAGAGTTTACATCTTTTACTCTGGCAGGACATAAAGACGTTTAGCTGTTTCCTATCAGACAGAAATTCAGCTATTGGATGTGCAGTGATGGAAGCTCACTTTCTGAAATAAGTGACCTATCACCATTTTTAAAGGCACAAGCATTTTTTATTGCAGTGCTTTGAAATAGAAACTAAAGTACTAATGCTGAAGATGCTGGCCAGAAGTTCAGTAGGTGTGATCTTTCCCTATCATGGAGATCTAGTGCTGAATATCTGCCTGTTATCCCCAACTGAAGGTCAACATTGTATTGGTGACATCAAATCATATTACAGTATTATATTGCATATATAATATTACAGTATTGCATATTACAGTAAATTTTCAATGGGCACTTGGATTTGATTGCATTAATTAGCTCCTCTCCTGGTTAAATGCATTTTTAAAATATAACTATTGTTTATCAAGAGAACATTATAAAGATATGGCAGCTTTTTAATATCTCTATTCTCCTCTACCCTCACTCCACCACAATTACCCCTTTCTCCTTCAAAACCTACAGTTTCATCCAGGCCAACTAGTAAGTAAAGAAATGGGAAAAATAAAGGGTGCACTGATAATGCTGGATTTCAAAGCATAGGCAAAAGAGGAAAAATCATCTAACCCCCACCAGATTAATTGCTATGAAGTTTGAAGATTTCTATTACTTATGCAGAGAACCCCAAAAATTGTGATCAGAACTAGAAGGGAGAATTAGGTGGAAGTTTGCTCGTGGGGAAATGGTTTATGAAGTAGGCATTTTGTTTCCAATGAAAGGGGAAAGAACCCTTAGGTGGCAATGTTGCCCTGTCAGGTTTTGCTCCATTTTATGGAAACTGAGGCACAATACCTTAGTATTATCTCAGAATGTGCATCTTTGCATCATAAAAAAGTGTTCCATGTCAGAGCACTTTTCATTTTCTAAGAAATGAATCAAGGATTTTTTTTAACGGTTTATTTATATATTTTCACATTAGATAATAAGTGCTTAGTGAACAGTGTATTGTCTGGATCATTTTATTTATATATAATAATACTTTTCCCACTCCTAATTTCTACCTCTACTATCCAAACTTTTGTAAAACAAGTCCCATGTTCGAAAATACTCTGTGTCTTCTTTTTCTTTTATTTTTAGTGTCAATCTGTCCATTTCTGCACAGTCTAAAAATGTTTTAATTACATCTTCTGTAGGTTTTTCCTAATTTTTCTAGTACTGTGCAAATACAATTCTTGCTGCTGTCAAAACATGTAATATTATGTATAGATTCCCTTATCATACTTTTCCGGTATTATTCCTAACAAAAAAAATGTTGGGTTATAATCTAAGTGTTGCTTTAACATTTTTTCTAACCATGTATGTATTTTTGTCCAATATTTATTTGCTTTTACACATGTCCACCACATATGATAATGTGTCCCCGATGTATGGTTACATTTCCAACATCTGGCGGACATGTTTTTAAACATCTTTGCTTATCTAGCTGGTGGTAAATGCCACCTATAAAACATTTTGTATAAATTTTCCTTATATGTAGTTGCCATTGTCAATTTACAATTTCTTTCCCAAAGTTTTTGCCATTTATCTAATTCTATAGTATATCCAGAAAATTTGCCCATACTATCATCATATCTTTTACCTGTTCATCTTCCATTTTTAAACTTAGCAAAAAGTTATACAATTTTTTTATCAACTTTTCATCTACCCCTAACATTATTTGGTCAAATATTGTAAGCTCTTTGTAGAAACCATAGTTCTTAATATCTTTCTCATATCTCAATTGTATTTGCATATGCGGCCACCATGATAAGTCCACACCTTGATTCTGCAACTCTTGTTTGCAAACAAAAATCAAGGATTTTTTTAATGGACTGGGGGAAGGGGAGGTGATATCAAGCTCTGTGTTGACTGCATTTTCTTGTCACCTGTGTTTCTATTTGTCATTTATCCATACAGCTGCCTCTGTGGCCTTTTAAAAATCTCACCAGAGGCACTTGCCCTGCCTTTTCCTGGCAGTATTAAGAACGCAAGGCTTGGCATTAGCCCAGCATCCTTGTAATGTTGGTTTCAAAAGAATGAGCTGCTTGAAAATTGACTGTCACCGAACAAATCTAGCACAAGCAGACACAGATGATTAGTGATCATAGAAGACTCTTTCTACCAGAAGGCCCATATGATATAGGGACTCAGACCTAGCACTCACTCAATTACTCTGAGATTTATATGCCGCTCTGTTCCCAAGTGACAGGAATCTCAACTATGAGCATGGGTTGCTAGGCAACTAGTTTCCTCCATATTACATAGCACCCATTCTGCCTTTGCAGGCAAGACATTGTATTAACCAATAAAGTGTTTGATGACCAATTTAATTGTTGCACTGAAACAATTTAGCCGACACTTTCACCTGCTTTTTCTAAAAAATTACGTTGTTCCACAGAATCACAAATCCCTGACTGTCAGGCCTGCCTCCGTTCAAAACCCAAGAAAGAAAACCCCCGACTCCATAGAAGTAGAGTTTGAAATGATCGTAGCGAAAGGAAAGCAAGATCTGATCCAAAAGGCGTGAAAATTACATATTGAAAGTTGCCCCAAATCCCTCCCCCCAGGAACCCAGGCTGAATGTCCAATCCACGTCCCGCATAGTGTCATGTGGAGCACATCTTCAGGTGTTGTCGTCCATCTGGCGTTCTAGGACAGTTGGCCTTGACTGGGTGTAAACAACTCCATTCAGCAGCACAATAATACTTGAGAGCAAACCTCCCTTTTAGTTCACATGGGCCTTCATCACACCAGCTCACTTCCCAAACCCAAATACCATGCCCCCCCCTCCCGTTACTATGGCAGCCGATAGCAAGTAAGCATCAAAGGGAAAACCCATGCTGGAGATCTGGCTGACAGTGGGGTGACCTGAAGAGGGCTGTGCACAGGAGATGCCCTTGCAATCTGACAGATTTGGAGTGCTTTTGCAAGGAAGAGTGGGCAAAGATTCCCAAGGCAAGATGTGCCATGCTGAGAGGCTCCTGCCCCCAAAAGACTGAATGCTGTCATAAAATCAAAAGGTGCTTCAACAAAGTATTAGTTTAAGGGTGTGTATCTTTGTGTAGCCACATTCTAGGTTTTTTTTCCCTTAGAAGATCTCAGTTTGTTTTTCAATTGTACAGCATATGTGTTATATTAAAGGTGGAAAAAATTCTGAAGTGATTTATCTTGGTCTGATTTTTTAACATCTCAAAAACATAACATTTGAACAGGGGCGTGTAGTCTTTTTATATCCACTGTAATTTGGCATGGTCATATGATGTCATGCTTTACAAGCATGTCACTTAGTAATGGAATTGCTGGTTCCAATTACCATCATTAAGTGAGGACTGCTTACATACAGTAGCTTTGAGACATGCTTGCTTGTGTTTTCCTTGTGTATTGTGTTTTGGAAATGGGCTCTTAGCAAGAAGCAGCCAGGACAGTGCAGTAAAGCCTATGGGTTGACAGAATAGCCTAAAATAAGGCTGGACAAGGAAAAGGTAGCCTGGCCAGCGAATGCCTTCTGCAGTGATGGTAGACCTATTGTCAGATCCACCATCGTGTCCTGCCATTCTGTTGGAAGGGGGGAGGGAAGGAGGCCTGTTGGCAAATTAGCTTGCTTGTTGCTTTTGCTGTAACTGCTTGGAATTTAGGGAGAGGGAGCATCTCCGGAGACAGAGTGAACTCTCTCCCAGATGGTTTCAGCCTGACTCCAAGGCCGTCATGCCCTGAGGGTGAACTGTTATCTCTTCCCACCTCAGAGATTCTCAAAACAACATTCAGCATTACACTGGCTACTGGTGGACTGATCGGGGGTAGGTTCTTGGGGAAATGAAAGAATACTGTTTGCTTTGTCTGGGCTTTTCCAGACTTTGCCTTGTTCTCCTGCAATCACTTCTCTCTCAGTAAAAGTTCTTTTGATTCAACTGAATGGATTAAGAGTCTTACTTTCCTGAGGGACTAGCTGAGGCAGTGCCTTACACCTATAGAAAAACAGAAATGTTTGCAAATAGTTTTGCTGCAACACTTCTAATTAAAAGAAGATATTTCAAATTCTGCACAAAAACATGAGGTTGCTTGGTGCTAAAAAGCTATGTTGCTCCCTCCTCCTCAATATGTCCTTAAAAAGCCAAAAGAGTAATGTCTATGGAGATTCTCAGTCATCCAGGTCATGGTTGTCCCAAAGGTGCTTTTTTTTTCAAAAGGCAACTGGACTTTCTTTGTTTTTTCTTGAAGATGTTTCACTTTCAAACCAGTGGTCCTCTCTGTCTAGAATGTGGACTTTTCTGTCTTCAACAGTGTGACCTTTGTCTTTCAAATGCAGATGGACTGCTGAATCTTGTCCTGTTGGATTTGTTCTCCTATGTTGTGCCATGCGCTTATGAAGTGGTTGTTTTGTTTCTCCAATGTACAGATCTGCACATGTCTCACTGCATTGTACTGCATATATCACATTGCTCAGTTTGTGTCTGGGTGTTTTATCCTTGGGGTGGACAAGCTTCTGCCTTAGTGTATTCTTGAAAGAGGGGTTAAAGATGCCATTTACTGTATTTTTCGGAGTATAAGACGCTCCGAAGTATAAGACGCACCTAGCTTTTGGGGAGCAAAACAAGGGGGGAAAAAATCTGCCTCTGCCTCCCAGCAATTTGCCTCCTTGCAGCAAACAGCAAAAAGAATCGGCCTCCCAACGATCAGCTGTTTCAGGCCCATTCTGGGAGGTGGGGATCGGAACGGGCATAAAATGGGGCACACAGAGGCTGAAAATGGGGCACTGGCGCGCGCGGAGGTGGCAATAGGCTATGGTGATCCCTGCAGCCTGAAACAGCTGATCGTTGGAGGCAGATTCAAGCAAAAACCAGCTGCTTCTGCTAATCAGGCTGGGCTGAAGAAAGTGTTCTCCCAGCGGGGGTGGGGTTGGGTGGAGAGGGTCGGGGCCAGCCAGGAGTGGGATTTGGGGGTTCGCTGAACTCTGCAGAGTCTTAGCAAAGGGTTCGCATGAACCCGCATGAACCCCCAGCATGAACTCTCTCTCTGTGGATATTTCAGAGTTTACACCGGCGACAAACATATTGTTTTGGAAAATGAAAGACCAACAAGAAGTGTGACTACTACTACCTGCCATTTCTAAAGGAGCGAATCCTATGTTTCTTATTATTTTTTCCTACTAAAAATACTTTGTAAAATCTAGTACTCACTTCACAATCTTTCTCTTAGGGAAAAAAAAAGAATCTGCAAGGATGTAGTGAGCTGGTGGGCTGGTTGGAGAACTGCCAATATTTATTTAAAATGCAGGTCAGATTCCTCTCATTGATTCTCTCTGGAATTTTCCATGAAATTCCATCTCCACAATGAAACTGTATACAGCAAATCCATCCTGATCACCTCGATTTATATGCTCTCAAAGAGTGAAGATTTGATTCACTTCGGATTATTAATATTGCTACTACACATCGGCTCTTTAACGTACATGTTTACTTTAAGTCTACATGATATCACATTATTTATAGAATGTATGTCTATAAATATGAAACAAAAGTAAATCTGTCTCCAATGTTAATTTGACATTTCTGAGTGATTTTTATTTTAGAATAATTTGTTAATTGTTTTTCAGCCTATAGTGAGGATTATTTTTGCTTGTGTTAATTCACCCTTAATTTGTGGAGCTCACAAAGCGATTTTGTACTTCAACTTTATAATTCTCAGCCAATTTGGACACAGAATGAGTTTGTTGGGTTTTTTGAGTATCGGTGTAATCCATTGAAGCTTTCCAAGAAATTATCCAAATAATACATCAAATGATTTAAATTTATACAGTTTGCAAGCCTCAGTAATGGGCATAAACTTCAAACAGTGAAGAACTGTCTAGCTATATTTACCACAGCATTCAAATACCTCTGCTATGGCCAGCAGAAGATGATTCTGCATACAGTCTTGTGTTACTTTTATAATTTTTGTACAGGTTTTCTCTTTTCCTCTAATTGTTAATTACCTTGTTATTTTAAATAAACAAATCCCCTTAGCCATAACAGACTAAGTTGTTGTGAAATATTTTCACAAGTGATCATCTAATGACATCCTACAAATGATGAAGAATGAGCTTAGTATTTGGTAAATAAACAGGGAAAGAAGAGGAGGATCTTAAGAGCTTTTAAAATAATGTCTTATAGGACACAAGACCTGAAATGGTTGAGTGGAGCTACCTTCGGTGTTTTCACAAATGGCGAATGTAGAACCAAATATTCTGGTAAACGTGATCCTGTGACTTTACCTTGTGGATAAGGCTGTCAGATCTGGCCTGCAAATACCCAGAAGATCACTAGAGAGCCACAAAGAAATGCATAAAACCATAACTTTGCTGCCTTTCAGAATTATCCAGATATTTGAAGTCCAAATCAGCTGGTCCTACTTATGGAACTATTGAAAAATATTGGTCAGCTGTGTGAGCACTTCATAACCTTTAATCTAGTAAAATGTTTTGCCTGTTTTGTTTGTACTTTTTAACAAATGTATATGTATAATACATATAATTAAGTGAGTTGCTCTCAACTGAAACTGGTAACTGGGTGGCCTTTCCCTTGGTCTGAGTCACAACATTGGGATTTTATGTGTGCGTTAGATGGGCTTGCAAAACAAAAGTGAGGAGAACGCATTGTGTCGGATCTCCGCACAATTCTCTGACACTCAGCAACTTGATCGGGCCTCCCAGTTTTCTGTGGCTGGAGGAAATGCTCGCAGGGCTTCATATGGTAGTGATTTGTCATTTAACATATTTTGGGCAGGCTGCCAGGGTCAGCTGTTGCCAAATGAAAAGAAGACATGGGAATAACATGATTTTTTTTTTTTTTAAATAAAAATAAAGCAATAGAAAATGAAGAAAGTAGGAGATCTTAAAGCATAGTGTAGGATATCATACTGTCAGAGTAAGAGTTTAGAGCAAAGGATGAACAACCCTCTGGACTTTCTCACCAGTTCCAACTATAGGCTACTGGACTATTCTTTTAAATGTTTGTAATCAATTGGACCACTGGGGATTAATTGCTTGTGAGTAACTTACTATGTTCAGCTGCATATGGGTTGGAGAATCTTTCTTATCGTGTATCTCTGATATTTTCCACTAAACATGTGGGATTATCATAAAAGTTCCTGAACAAATATATGAAAAACAACATTGTGTCCTCCAGGTACAAGTTTTCCTCTTTTTTTAAAACTCACCTGAATTATACAAAAATGTGCTAGTTATTTCAGTGTAGGCATAAGAGAAGAATAAAAAAAAATCCAAAATATCAATTCCAATATCTAAGTCAAAGTCATCAAGTGGAGTGTAAACCAGGGGTTTCTAAATGTCTTGACATCATACCGCCTTTTAGTGTAATATTAAGGCAGTATGCACACATAAATGTACTCCTTTAAATATTCAAATATCAAAATGAACATGAATGAACATTGAAAACAATACAATCAAATGTTGGGAAAGATGGATATAACAAAAGGTTCTTCACACCTCCCCTGGACTCTGTCTTCATCTCCTAAGGGAGGTACACCTCAAAGTTTGGGAAAACCTAGTGAAAGCTTATACCACTTGGTAAAAGCTCAGAAAAATAATTCTAAGAGTAATCAACAGAAATCCATTTCTGCATTCAGGATTGTGCTCAAGGGATGGCCAAAGAAGTCAAGATGGGAGCCAACAATGGAATTTTATATGACCCACATAAAATAATGGGTGTGTTTCAATTGCACCATTGTAGTTAATATCTTGACTTTTTAAACCATATCCTGTGCAGCATGTGTGAATCGTCACAAAGAAAATGTAGATTTTACCATATAGTTGCAAGGAAGCAAGTTTGATTCAACAGAGATTCAACATAATTTCTTAACATTCATAATATGAGTTTAAAAATTTTTCTTAGAGCCAACAAAGTTATACTTGTTTTGCTTTTTTTTTTTTAAAAAAAAAAGACTTTGTAGTTAGATTAGGTGATTATTTGCCTCTGATTTGGCAGGGATCCCGATCGGCGCCATGGTATACAGATGGGCTGCGGGAGATGAAGCGCCAAAA
>JANHFL010159818.1:0-10505 GCA_032468155.1 Oxyrhabdium leporinum
AGAGTTGGAAGGGACCTCATAGGCATCTAGTCCAACCCACCCCCCACCCAAGCAGGAGACCCTACACCATTTCTGACAAATAGCAATCCAGTCTCTTCTTGAAAGCCTCCAGTGATGAAGCTCCTACAACGTCTGAAGGCAACTTCTGTTCCATGGGTTGATTGCTCTCACTGTCAGAAAGTTTCTCCTTATTTCCAGGTGGAATTTCTCCTTGATCAGTTTCTGCCCATTATTCCTTGTCTGGCCTACAGAGGCTTTGGAAAATAGCTTGACCCCCTCCTCTCTGTGGCAGTCCCTCAAATGTTGGAAGACAGCTATCCTCTCCCCGCCCCCCGGTCCTTCTTTTCACTAGACTAGCCATGCCCAGTTCTTGCACCCGTTCATTGTATGTTTTAGCCTCCAGTCCCCTAATCATGTTGGTTGCTCTTCTCTGTGGTCTTTCTAGAGTCTCAACAACATTTTTAAAGCGTGGTGACCAAAACTGGAGATGAAATAGGTCACCTTTGAGCTCAGAAGATATTTAGACCAACTTTGAATCTGACATGTCCCAAAGATTCTTCTTCAGCTTCTTGAATGAGAAGAGAAACATCTTCAAAGAAAAACTAGAAAGTCCAGTTGCCGCTTGAAAAAGTACCTTTGGATGACTGAGAGTCTCCACAGACACTTAGATCTGACACTATTATTCCAATATTTTGGGCCAAATGCTGAGACATGTTATTTGTTCTGACACTTTGAGATTTTATTTCATTTATCTTGGATTTTTTGTGGCTTTTAATGCTTCTTATCGTGAATATGGTCTTTCTTATTGCATATTTTCTATAATTATGTTGCATGAGGGATGGCGAAGTGATAATTTCCCAAGAAGAACGGAGCATCTTCTAAAGTGAGACAAAAGACAGCACATCCCAGAACTGGATCGGAGGCAGAGAAATACAGTAAAGGGAGCAATTCTCTAGACTCTCCCCGGGAATGTCCAACTGCTGTGACAGTAGTAAACGTTTACTCTGGCAAGATTCTGTCTGTTGTGTGTAAGCAAATAAAGAACTGAACTCTGGCTGGATTCTTCTATGTCATTCTTGGACTGACATATAGTTGATATTCATCAACACGGTATCCATCATAGGAAGGACAGCAAGTAAATATGCAAAATGCATCAATACTCTGTGTTAGTGTGCAGTGGTCTGGGCAAAAAGAGCTTCCCTACATGACATTAAACATCACTTTCCATTGATTTCCACAAATTTCTCCATAACCCTTTACCTCCAGAAGGTAACGGATCTGCTGTTTTGTCGACTCCGAAAGCCCCTTAGGAATCAAGCTCTCAATATCCTCCGTCTATTGAAAACAAAACAAGAAATAAAGTGCCTATTATCAGGAGTACCGTTACAGATTGATCGAATATTGGGTTCAACCCTACAATATATCAACTGCAGAAGGGCCTTTGCAACAGGCAGGAGTGGGGCTTCTCAAATGACGAAAGCAGCGCCATCTTGTTCTAGATTGATACAGCTGCTTCAAAAGGCTCTGGTTTGTTTCCAAATGTTGGTGTAGACGTAGCTACCATGTCTTTTCCCCAGAAAAATGAAAGGACTATCCATAGGTATCCACGCAATGCCGGCCCGGAATGGGACAACTCGCTGCGGGACAATTTAACAATTCTATTTAATTATTTAAAATAAAGAATAAAATATTTTAATTTTTGCCATTCACATTTCATTCCGTCTTCATCCTCCTTTTGCGTCCTTTCTTTGATGATTCTATCCCACAATGTCTTTGATCTTAGTGTAACTCTCGTCCTGCAGTGAACTGTCCTATGGCAAGTAGGCCCTAGAAAATTGCCCTGCAGTGAATTGGCCATGACAAGTTGGCCCTGGTGAGTGGTTATTGACCCGTGCCAGCCAACAGCCCCTTTTGAAGCAGCATCTATCCAACCTAGAAAAAAGGAACAGCTGCTTTCGGGATTTGCCAAGAGGTAGATTCATACCTTACAAAACCCCTTTTTCAAAGGATTTGCACAGCGTTCGCTTGCTGCGTGTTTCCAGCAAGATAATTATACACTAAACCCATAGCAACCAGCACATTTTTTTGCACGTTCAGTGTCCTCAGAGTAAAACAAGTCTTCGTCAGCAACACTTCCTACTACTTGGATAGTGGGACTGTGATTAAATTATTCCCTTCGGCATGGGAACTTTCTAAACGTGGATGATTCCCAAAGCATTGGCCCCAAGGATGTGCAAAACGGAGAGTTTCTGAGCTCAGGATGGACCGTTCTGGATGTTCATTTATTTTGTTATTGTTTTATGGCAGTGTTTTTCAACCTTGGGCATTTCAAGAGGAGTTGACTTCAACTCTCAGAATACTCTCTACCTCAGACAGCTGGCTGAAGAATTCCAGGAGTTGAAATTCACACATTTCAAAGTGGCCGAGATTGGGAAACCCTGCTTTACGACCTGAGACCAAACCAGCTGAGTGTTCAAAATACTCAAAAAAAATAAGACTTTTTAAAAGGAGGCTATTAGTTTGGGATCCAACTCTTCCATGATGGAACATTTGGTGATGAGAATCTTCCACAGTGAGCTACTACATTTCTATAACTGCCTGGTTTGGTACAAGCAACGAAACGGGACAGATACAGACTCCAAGGGACAGTTAGTATTGCAGGAAAAAAAAACAAGGACAATCAGCCTACCTTCCACTGAAGACTTGTATATTGCCTGGGTCAGAAGGAGGGCTGAGAAAATATCTACAGACCCCTCACATCCTGAACAAAAATTATTTCAACTCCTCCCCTCGGGACGCTGCTATAGGGCATTGCATGCCAAAGCAACTAGACAAAAAGCTTTTTTCCCTTTTGCCATCACTCAGCTAAACACCTAATTCCCACAGTACTGTCTTATTTCTAAGGATATTTTCCCGTGTAGTAGGGCTGTATTACTATGATCCTTCTCATCTTTCCTACTCCCTTCTCCTATTGGTATCCTATGATTATATTACTTTGTTGTTTGTATGTACAATGAGAGCTTATGCATCAGAGTCAAATTCCTTATGTGTCCAATCACACTTGGCCACTGTATTGTATTGTATCATGTCATATCGTGTAAAGAAAAAAAGATAATCAATCTCTACCATGTGTAAAGATCAGCATGATTTCCGTTCAGGCAGGTTAAAACCAGCCTTTTATTCTCATACTTGGATTTTAACCAGAGTTAAAGACAGCTAGCCCTGGTTTTCTTATTAACGCACACAAAAAAAAACGGGTGTTTCTATAAATTCTGGAAACTGTTTGGCACTTACATCATTCAGAGATTCCAGATCGCATCTTCTATAAGGGAAATACGAGAAAACATTAGCATTGTTATTTCTCTATCCACTGACCACATTAGAATTCCCACCACCATTGTTATGGTAAGTCTTTCATTCTGACTTACTTGAGGAAACTATATCTTAAATTACCTTTAATAAAATTACAATTTGCTTCTGGAATATCAAACGTAAATATTTAGACACAACACTCAACGACGGCTCTTCTTTTTTATGGCTAAGAAGACTGCAAACCCGGGCAACAGTGGTTTATCGAGCAAACTATAATCAAGGTATGGGCTTAGCATGACTTGGGAAATCAGTGTATAGCCAATTATACATGGGTGGTCCTTGTTTAATGACACTTGTTCAGCGACCATTCAAACTCGCAATGGCGCCAAACAGGTGGTATTTACAACCAGTCCCTGGATTTCCAGCTGGTCATGTGATTGCATTCAGAGTGCTTAGCGGTGGTACTGCAGTGATTAGAATGCAGTTGATTCAGCCGTCCATCCTTCCGAGGTCAATAAAATGAGGACCCAGATTGTTGGGGGCAAGATGCTGACTCTGTAAACCGCTTAGAGAGGTCTGTACAAGCATTGTGAAGCAGTATATAAGTCTAAGTGCTATTGCTATTAGCAACCAGCTGAGATTTCTATCACTCTAATATCCCATTTGCAGCCAGTTTCCCACAAAACCAATGGGGAAGCCAGCAGGAAATCAGAAACCGCTGTCATGCAAGGTCCTCTTTCCATAACGGTAACTGGAGACTGCCCTTTGCAACATCACCTACCGGCAAAACATCTGGTATTAACTGAGGACCATCTGTAACTAAAAACTAAGAATGTTGAGGCAACACTCACACATAATACTATGTGTCTATTCACAGAAGCGAGCAAGGATGTTTAAGGCGAGGGATTTAAGGGGATTTTTTTGGAACAGGGAACCTTAACCAACCCCCATTTCTCAGCTTGGCTCCAAACCGACAGAACCACAGCCCACTGTTCAGGCAAGCAGCTCTGCTTCCTTTCCAAGAAGGGCTGGCAAAACATTCTCCAAATTCCAAGCTAGGATGAGGCACGACCTCTACCTTCCGCCCAGCTTCTCAACATGCTGCAGCAAACAGCTGTGCAGGTCGTTGCTCTTGCGGTGCAGTTCCGCTAGGAGCTCCCCGAAGTATCGGCAGTCCAGCTGGTCATTTGTCTCCTGGATGCACTTCACCTGCCAGGAGGTCATAAAAGGACATCGTTAGAGCGGCGGCCCCGTCCCCTGATCGTAAAGCAACGTTCCACCCTCAGCGTGCAAATTACTGTTGGAAAACTCTGCTCCCGTTCTGGATTGCACACACTGCAGTGACCCACTTCCTGAACTCCATCTCCCCTTGGGGTGCCTATGAAACATTTCTCGCTCGATTCATGACTTCTTCAATGCCCTTGTTTTCTACACGAGGCCTCCATAAACTTGCAGAATGTCCTGCAGTGGGGAATTTCTGCAAACCAGGTTCCACGTTGGGGAATTTCTTCTCGCCACCAACAATCCAAGATGGAGCTTGGTTTGCAGGATCTCCTCTGGGTCGGTCACCGGGACCCGGAGGTTTAATCTTCCGAGCTTTCGGACTCATGCTGGAGCCCATCTCATGGAGCTTCTCTCTCGAAAGAATGTGTCAAGAGAGACAAGTTCCCCCAGGACAAGTCTGAAAGCTCGGAAGGATAAATCTTTGGTCCTGGTGACTAACACAGATTGGATCATGCAACATTACGCCGGGACAAGTAAATTTGCCTTCATCTGTAACTTGGTTTGCCTGCTTTGGAGTCAATGTGTTGTGCAAAGACGGTTAGTGGGGTTGATAAACTGTGATTACTAACCAAGAATATTTGTAGTTCAGGGTTGACATGAGGGGCCCTTGGCGCTCTCTGATTGTTTTCCTGCAGACGTTTCACTACCCAACTAGGTAACATCATCAGCGCTGACAGCAGTGGTGATGCAAAGCAATGATGAGGTTACCTAGTTTGGGTAATGAAACGTCTTGAAGAAAACAAGCAAGCTCAGAGAGCACCAAGGACCCCTCAGACCGTGATTAATGGCTTACGGTGCACAGCAAGCCCAATTTTTCAATAAACTTCGGGAAAAACAAAAAAAAATGGAAGAAGAAAAGGCAAGTACTTGAAAAACTCAGGTGCTTTGGGGAAAAAAAAGGCTTGTCTGGTATGCTCACAGCATGATAGACAGTTAAAAACCTTAATACTGCAGATAAACACTAGAAAGCAATTTATATTATTTCTTCTTTCTACTTTCCTTTTAGATTCATTCTTCACTCTTTTATAGAAGGAGGAGGGTTTGGGAGGGAAACCCCCTCCCCTGGCTTTTTCTTGGTTTTTCCCACGATGCGTCTTCAGCCTCTCAAGGAACCACAAAGCTGCTCTTTCCCTAATTAGAATCCAACCTTCTCCTTTTTTCCCAAGCACTCCACCTAAATTCATTTCGTTTCATAACTGGTGGCTAACCCGAGTTACGAATTGTCTTGCGGGAGCTTCTGCAAAATTGCCTGCCTCTTGCTAGAGGCAAAGAGCGGCACACTTTTCTGATTTAACTCCCTGATAATTTCAGGGCAGGAACTTGAGAGCAATAGCATCCTTTCCCGCCAGGCTGGGTGTTGGCTACTTTTGCAACTTGAGCAAAATGGCTCCGAAAATTAGATTTGATCTGATGGTGCTGTAAGCCTTGACAGCCACCTGATGTGCAAAGAGTGGCCTCTTCGTGCAACTGAGAGGACTCTTCCATGCAGGAGACTAGATAGCCGAGTTCTTTTGGAGCAGAAAACATCCACTTAAAACAGTGTTTCTCAACCTTAAACACTTTAAAGAGGTGCGGACTTCAATTCCCCAGAATGCCCCAGTCCACACCTCTTAAAAGTGGCCATGATTGAGAAAGATACGTGAAATGCTTACCGGTTCACATGTCTGTATGATCACTTTATTAATGCTGCTCTTTCCCACATCATTGACACGGAAAGGAATAGAGTCACAGGCACTGGTTGCGTGTTGGCATTGCTGAACCACCTGGACTCGTTCCACTGGCTGGCTGACTTGGCATTGGTCAGGCTGGGTTTGCTGCAGGTACTGGTACTGTTTCTCCTAAGAAAAAGAGATTCTGTTGAAAGCGCCCATCTCTTGGGCAAATCCAACAACCCAGTTCGGAAACTGAACGTTGAAATGCAGATGTGGGAGATGGGTGTTAAAAAGAAGGGAAGCTGGAAGAACCCTCCTCTTTTTTGGGGAGGGGGGCATGATAGAGGTAAACGCAGGTGGGGTTGCAGAGAGGCATGGCCATCCTGACCTTCTCCGACCACCCAGTGGACACCCTGAGGTTTAAATAATAATAACGTTCAAGACAAAATTATACAATGAACAATCTAGATAGTTGGAAGTCAAATTCAAAGAATGTTTTAACAAACTGTGTCACCGTTTGGTTTGGTGGCAGCAGTGCCTCAGATAGAAAGTACATACAGAGAGTGGTAAGGACAACCGAGAAGATTATAGGAAGCTCGCTTCCTATTTTTCAGGATGCTGCATATAAGCGCTATGTGCTTAGAGTTCAAAGCATTGTTAGAGACCCCACATACCCACTTCATGGTTTGTTTCTGTGGCTCCCCTCTGGGAGGAGTTTTCGAAGTATTTCTAGCAGGACTACCAGATTCTGCAACAACTTTGTTCCCTATGTCGTCCATCTGGCAAACTCGCAAGATTCATTTTTCTCGCCATGTACATGTATACATCCGGGATAGACTCTGTTCTTTCTCCGTGTCATATAATATATGTGGGTATATGCATAATTTTGTATTTATTTATTTATTTATTTACTTATCTTGTCATGTTTATGTAGTGTAAAATTGGAGGTGGTGACCCTTTAAGAGCTGTATGCAATGAAATTTCATTTTTAATGTATGCCAATTAGTGTACATTCAAAGTGACAATAAAATTCTATTCTATTCTATTCTATTCTATTCTATTCTATTCTATTCTACTCTACTCTACTCTACTCTACTCTACTCTACTCTACTCTATTTATTCTATTCTGTTCTATTCTATTTATTCTATTTTGTCACTTTTCAGTGCTGTTGTAACTTCAAATGGTCACTAAACAAATGGTTGTAAGTTGAGGACTGCTATATATTCCTTTTTCCTGGTTAATAGGCATTTCAAGTCACGCAACAAATTAGACCATTTAGCATAGCTCCTTGCTCCCATTCTCCCCCTTTTCCACCTCTACAATAAATACTACAAGTGTCTTTCCCGATTCCTTATTTCCTTCAATGGAACTCCATCTGTGAGTAGAATTCCATAAATAAAACACATTCACTGAGTACAACGGAGCAGATATCCCCCTTTATTTAAACAAATGGATTTTGTGACAGTTTAAGAAGCTCATAAAATAGAAGTGGACCATTTTCATACTGTGCAGTTTTACAGGTAATCCTTGACTTACAACAGTTCATTTAGTGACCATTCGAAGTTACAATGGCACTGAAAAATGTAATTTATGACCATTTTTCACACTGTCCCAGCATCCTCATGGTCATGTGATTGACAACTGACTCAAATTTATTTTTTTGCTTATAAATTTTTTACCCTAGTTTTACTATAAGTAGAAAGAGCAACATTTTCAATATCCATATGAACAGTGTGATGTCTGGTTACAATTATTTTGAGCAATCTTCATCCTGTTTGTAATAATATTCTTCAGTAATAGTCCTGTAATAACAATGCTTTCTTATAAAATTAATATATATTATTAATACTAATCAAAGTTAATGTATAATAATCGGCCCCCATAATAAAACTAATCCTTCTCTTGTGGTTTTAAAGGTTTTAACTTCTGTTTCTATTGTTTAACCATAGATAAAACTAATCCCATATTTCAAAATATTCAATGTCTTCCTTCTCCTTAATTTCAAGTGTTAATCTATTCATTTCTGCACATTCTAATATTTTTTTTATTATCTTCTCTTCTGTAGGGATCTCCTCACCCTTCCAATATTGTGCAAATACAATTCTGGCCGCTGTAATACATGTAATATTAAATACATATTCCCTTTACCATATTTTTCTGGCATGATACCCAACAAAAATATTTCTGGTTTTAAATCTATATGTTCCTTTATCATTCTTTCTGTCCAAGTATGTATTTTTGTCCAATATATTTTTGTCTTTGGGCATGTCCACCACATATGGTAGTATGAGCCTGGAATCTGGTTACACTTCCAACAGTTAGCGGACATATCTTTGAACATCTTGGCTAATCTAGCCGGTGGGAAGTGCCATCTATAAAAAAATTTATGTAAGTTTTCTTTATATGCAGTAGACATTGTTAATTTATAGTTTCTATCCCACAATTTTTGCCATTTATCCAATTCTATAGAGCAGTGGTGGCGAACCTTTTGCATGCGTGCCAGAGGTGGCACACAGAGCCCTGTCTGTGGGCATGCGTCACCATGCAGAGTTGCTTTCTGGCCGACAGCAGACTTCCCATTAACAAAATGGGGGGGAAAAAATGGACCACTTTACTGCCATCACCGATTATCCGGACCACATGGCCCAGGCCCAGCTGCTCCTGGATCTCGGTCGCTGCTCCTGGACCTCAGCCACTGCTCCCAGACCTCGCCCGCTTGCCTGTCATCAATCGGGCCCAGCTGCTCCTGCCATCACCTATCAGGCCCAGCTGCTCCTGCTGTCGCCGATCGGGCCCAGCTGCTCCTGGACCTCAACCGCTTTGCCATCGCGGATCGCCCAGACCACGTGGCCCAGGCCCAGCTGTTCCCGGACCTCCCCCGCTGCTCCCGGACCTCGCCCTCTGTTCCCAGACCTCACCCACTTGCCTACCGTCACCGATCGGGCCCAACTGCCCCTGCCGTCACCAATCGGGTCCAGCTGCTCCCGGACCTCGCCTGCTTGCCTGCTGTCACCGAAGTTGCTGTGAGTACAGGGACTGTGACAGACAGACAGACAGACAGACAGACAGACAGACACACACGCTTGCTTGCCATCGCTGCTTGCCCAGACCACACTCGAGCTGGTGGAGGTGTGTGGAAACCCTGGAGCCCCTTTGGAATGATCCGTCCAAGGCTTTGCTCCCCGGGGGAGGGGGGGGCTGTGTGAGAGCCAGGCCCAAAATGCAGCCGAGCCTCACCATCCTCCCATTGCCAACTCGCCTCCCTGGCCCATGTATTTTTGCACAAGGCTTCCCTGCCGTGCCCTGTTCCGGCTGCTTCCCGGAGCGATGCTCCTGCACTGAAAAACCTCCCCTTACCCTCCTCCTCCCTGCACATGCCACTGGCTCTGCCTTGTTGCTTACACCTCCACTCCATCTTATTTATGCAAAATCCCCAAGTAGGTCCCAACGCATGTACAGCGGAGGTGAATCAAAGGTAGGAAATGCACTCAAATGCCTTTTTCAGAGCAGGCCAAAAGCTGGTGGTTAGTGGAACATTGACCTCTTGGGCTGATGGTTATCAAATTCAAAAGGAACCTCAGATGAGAATCACTGCCATAGATTGTTGATTCAGGGAATATCCATTTCATTAGTGTTAACTAATAGCATTAGCTATTTTTAGTACAGGGATAGATTTGTATTGGATGCTTCATTTTTAAAAATTTGTTTGTGTTTTTGTAGACTCCAAGTCTCGAACACCCAAAAATGAGTGCAGCAAAGAAAGCAAAAACAGATAGTGGAAGATCATTCCAAGAAACCTGGACAGAGTCATTTGGAGTGATTGAACACAATGGGAAAGCGTTATGTACTTTGTGTAATGAAAGTGTTGTGTGTCGCACATCAAGCGTCAGACGGCACTTTGACACCAACCACAAAAGTGTTGCCGAACTTGGTGCAACTGAAAGAAAAGAGTTTCTTGAAGGGAAATTAAGGAAATATCATTCCCAGTCTCTTAGTGTTGCCAACTATCTTTCTAGAACAAATCATCTGACAGCTTCCAGTTTTCAAATTTCACTGTGCATAGCAAAACTTGGTAGGCCCCTCTCTGATGGAGATATTATCAAAACGGCCATGTTGTCTGAGTGTAATTCCCTTTTTCATGATTTCCCAAACAAGGATAAAATTATTCAACGCATCTCTGAGATGCCACTTAGCAGAAATACTGTTAAAGATCGAGTCCAGCGCATGGCAAGTGATGTTAGTCAGCAGCTCACCAC
>JANHFL010160177.1:0-10498 GCA_032468155.1 Oxyrhabdium leporinum
TATAATATTCTGCCTTTTTAATATTTCTCAAAATATTTCATTCTTCTAGGAGAGGGGTGGGTGCTAACTTTCTACACGGTGAAAATTTATTCTTGTAGTTTCTGTATTCTAGTACTGACCTAAAATAGTGCATTTGTTAAATGTTTTTCCCTTCAAAGCACTAGTTCTTCACCTTGCTCAAAACACTGTTGAGAGTGCTCTAGCGAAGCAAAAAAGATGATCCTCTAAAGATGATGGTGGTTTATCCATAGCATACAGTTACTTTGGTCAATATAATTTGAATTTATGACAAACCTTCCTGGGGGTACTTACACCAACATTCCAATGGCTGACACCCCTACAGTCACATGACTGCATGTTGGATACTTGCAATCCGCCTGCATTTATGGCCATTTGCAGGGCCACATGATCATGTGAGCATGTTTTACAGTGGTTTTGCTCGAAAATGATATTTACTTCCTGTTTTTGGCAAAGCCAGCTCATAGCCAACAATTGGTTTGTTTAACAACCATGGCATCCATTTAACAATTGTGGCGCACACTTAACCACTGTTGCAAAAAAGTTCATAAAATCAGGTCATTCCCATGGGTGATCCAATTGTTACTACTTATGACTGTGATGGGCAGGCTGCATTATGGTCATAAGTTGAGAACTACCGATAAATAAATAAAAAATTGCAAGCATTTGGTTCTGAGACGTTTGTTATTCAACTGGTGGACCTCATAAATTTAACATACTTAATAGAACTTCTAGCCTTATATTATGTACTGCCACCAGTGGAGTCTAACACAAAGAGGTTAATCATTTTTTGTTATCAGTTCTAATCTCTGTAGATTCTCTTTGTCTCTGGCATCTGGTAAGAGTGATCCCCACAGGAGGGGTTATAATACTAGCAAACATTCTCTAATCCTGAAAAATGAAAACTTATATTATCTATGTTTAAAAAATTCAAATTAATAAGCACTCACAACAATTTATCTGATGTTCTCAAATGTTACACTTTCCCTAATGTCTACCATGCCTACAAGTGCCTTTTTTAAATAGCTGTCTGTCCTTGTACCATATCAATCAATAGAAGGGATGTGGCTTGATTTATTGAATCTCTCCAGGTTGAATCAGGATGTTTCCTGAATCAGAATGTGAACTAAGACTTATGGTCAGTTCAAGTGGGAGGCTGTTGGGTGATGGGATTACAATTCTGGCAAAAATTCTGTCCCTTATTAATTGTGATTGTAGGGAATGCGAAAGGATCAAAACATAGGCCAAAGGCCTGCCCATTTTCACCATCTTATTTGTAGGCTGTTGGTGACTGATGAGGAAGTAAAGCAATGCGAATCTTCTTCTTCTTCTTCTTCCTAGCATATTCCCGCAGGTGCAAGATCTGCTTTTCGGATCATTAAACGCCACTTTGCATGGGCAGCTGCGTCTCCAGGGTGCAGGCCCACGGCTTGCATATCTTTGTTGATGTTGTCTTGCCATCTCTGTTTTGGACACCTGCGAGGTCACCTGACTTCTAGTTGGTAGGCAGTCTTGGCAACGGTGGAAAGTGCTGCTCTTTGGACATGACCATACTAGCGGAGCCGGCCTTCTCTTATCTTCTCTATAGTTGGTGCCACACCAAAATGCTGCCGAATGATGTCATTTGTGATGTGGTCAAGAAGGGAGATGCCTGATATCCAATCGAGCATTTGCAGTTCCATGGCATGGAGATAGCTTTGTAAAGCAATGTGAATGATCCTCCCGAAATAGCCCATGTTTTCCAGTATTTCTTCCAGTCTTAAATATTTTCTTTTACTTTATTTACCAAACTTGCATGGTGCCCATCTTGCCCAAGGAGACTCTAAGCCGCTTACAAACATTGAATAAAATACAGTATAAAATATTAAATTAATAAATAAAGGTCTTAAATTTAAAATTCAATTAAAATAAAACAAAGCAGGCTGGAGAAGGAAGGAACAAAGTGCGCAAAGACAGGAGGTGGGGTGTTGTCTACTCCATCAGCCACCTTTAATGTGCTGTACCTCACTGGGGCCCAAGGCTAGGTGGCATAGCCATGTCTTCAAGGCCTTTTGGAAGGTCAAAGGGGCCTTATCCAAACAACAAAAAAGAATTGCTTCCTGATATTTGCTTTTATTCTGATAGCAGTACCCTAAAGTCAAATCAAGGAAGGGAGGAAACAAGGCTCCCTTCCTCTCTAAAAAGAAGTGGAATGGCTTTATGGAAGAAAGGTATCCTGTACAACTGCAGTATGATAAACTATGATGAAAGATGCACAAGGACAGTGTGGTTTACAAAAACATTTTACAAGCACTTCCTTACTTGTATGCAAACTAGTGTGCAGAAAAATTCTCCACCATTGTTTTGATCAGTTTATTAGCACTCATCTTGGGAAAGGTTTGATTTACTATTGTTGGTTTTTATCATTTTGATTTATTCTTAATGTTGCTTTTATAGTTGTAATGTTTGGCAGGCTATGAAAACTCTAAATTTAATATATCAAAGCAATACTTTTGATAAAGAAGAATTTCCTTTTACATTTTTCTTTCAAAAAAGAAGAGAAATGATGCAGGGTAGTACGTGAGGGTCCTCCATTGATTTCATTACGAAGTAGCAAAGCATTGTGTAGGGATGTCTTTATTTTCATTTGCAGTTGTCTCTTCAGACTCTCTGACTTCCCACCCTTCTACTAAAGACTTTCTAAGACTGGAGACAGGGCAGCCATGGGAAACTCAGTATGATGGGGAATAAATAAGAAGAGAAGAACACACGTAGAAATTCTATCATCTCCAACAGCCAATTCAGTTCCAAGGGAAATCTGAAAGAAATTCTCAAACACCCTGAGAATAAGGCAGTGAAACAGAAGTCTCTATCGTAAGGGAAGAAAACTTCTGAAAAACTGTACAGCAGAATGGAGCCAAGATTATTTTGAAAACAAAAAGTTCTACCTAAATTTGTTGACATTCCCCAGAAATAGATGTGCAGAGTTTCCAGATGCATGCCATATAGGCAGCAGTTTTCCAATTTCCAGATCTTTTTATACTGTTTTCACTGATGAATATATTTATTTTATACTCCTGTATCTCCCTGCATGGTCATTATCATCATACAGTACCCTCACACTGAAGCAGTTAAACAGGGTGTCATAAATAAACAAAGAGACTAGAGTCATCTAAAACTCTAAAAGGTCACTCAAAACAACTGTTGTGGAAGGTAGTGGCAAAATGATTTACAGACGCAGGAAATGTAATTTAGCAACAAGTAAAATTTAATGGAATTAATTCATCCCAACACAGACCAATATCTAAAAACACAGTATCGAAAAAGGGGGGGGGGGAAAGAGAAATTGACTTCCTAGACTTAAGAAGAAAAGCAGCTCATCTGCTTGATGAGTGAACATTTAGATGTTGACCAAAAACATTTTGCTTTGGGGATATAATCGTAATCCAAAATTTCACTCCAGCTGCCATCAACCCTATTAGGCAACCAAATAACTTTATTTTGGAAGTACTACAGGATACACATACTGTCCTCAGAGTACCTCTTGCTGACTGAGTGTTGAAACTATATTCATTATAACGTTATTGTTACCAGCTTTAGCAAACCTAAAGAAATGCTGTCTCTTCATTTCCACCAACACACGTTTAACCAAAAGCCACATTTTAACTGGAAAATATTTGTCTATTGTTGTGCCCAGCAACTGGAAGTATGGAAACAATTTAAAGTCAGTAATTGGCACATTTTTTTCAAATCCAAACTCAATTTTTATATCATCAATATATATTTTTCAGGTATCCAATAAGGATACAATTTTAGTTTTTGCTTTCCATATAGTTTCAGATCATCCCTATATAACAAATATGTTTTCTCTGTTTTATTATATAGTTATAATTCATATCCAAGTCTTGTTTTATTCAGAATATGAGTGAGAGGTAAAAAGTAATGGAGATAATAAATGGTCTTGAAATATTCCTCTCCTGATGTTCACAATTCCAATGTCTTCATCATTGACCATCAAAGTTTGTTTTCCATTTTTGTAGCTGTTTTTACAAAATTTTGGATGTTTACATTAATGTCAAATATCTGCCAAAAATTTCTATATTCTTCAATATGGAAGAACATTTTTAGAATTAATCCAAGCCACTCATATATTATTTTTTTCTTAGTTTGGAGTATTTAGGTATAATTTTAACAATGTTCTACTGCTTCTTCCTCCATAATTTCAGCAGTAACATTTTTTTATAAGTGAATACAATGAATTTTTAATATATAACTGAAAATCACTTTTGCTAATATACTATTTAGCAGCTTGAAAATTGTTGGCAAGTAGGTAATTGGTGTCTATTAGCAACTATACTATTGCCTCTTTCTATCATCATCATCATCATTATCATCAATGATGCGGACAGCCAAAAAGCAAACAAATGTTGACACACTGTGCAACAATCTAGTCCTCTGAAAAAGGCTCTAATGCTGGAAAATGTAAAAGGAAAGAGAAGAGGATGACCAGCAACAAGGGGGATGAACTCAGTTACAGAAGCAATGGGTGCACCAGTGAAAGACCAACAATAAATGACATTGTGCCAAGCATTTGGGGGCAGCTATAAGGAAGCAGGTAGAACCCTAAACTGTAGCACTACAAGGAGTACAGGGATAATTGGAACTGCCACTTAAGATTCTTATAGTGCCTCCAATATAGCATAAATCTGGCATGCCAAAGGAAAGTTAAGCAATGCAATCTCTGCAGCACAACTTCTTCTATTGACAGCACGGTAAACTGATTTGGAGAGGAAGCACTAATGAGGAAGACATCCAATCAAAAAGCTCTGTTTTGGGACCACTTCATCCCAAAATACACTTCTAAAAAAATTAATCATCCCACTTTGTCTCATAGTACCTAGATTTAGCCCCAATATTCTTTCTGAAAATTCCTGAAGCCCAATAATTTCTTATATGGATTTCAGAAATGATCATCACAAATTTAGAGAAAGATTTGTAATCTAATCTATAATAATAGATACAATAGATACAATAATAACAGAAACCAATCTGCTGAATTCTACCATGCCTGAGGCAAGCTTCAGGATGGACAATTGCCTGATCAGGAAACTTAACTTGAAGAAGTTGCACAGTCCCTTAATCATCAGCTTTGCAACTGAGTGATGCTTTTGGAACTGTCCTTGATTATGATTCTCCAGGCCATTTGATGATGTTATCAAAAGACCAGCAATATCTCTAGCACAGAGATAACAATTTCTATTAAGGCACCAGCGGTTCCCCTTTCCCTATGAGAAAGACACTGCTTTCTAACTTTGTTGGTGCTTGTGTAACATCTAAGATGGGTTAATTTTATTTTTTATATATTCATTAGATTTAAATCCTGTAGAACCTCAAGAAAATGAACAGAGGACACCTGTTCAAGTTTTGTCACACAACAATAATTCCAAGGCCAATTGGACTCATAGAAATTACTGCCCACCAAAAAAATTAAATAATCTTCCATATCTGAGAATGAGTTGGATCTCATGTGTCATAATCCAATTCCTTAACCATGGCACCACAATGGATTTATGCAATCCGCATTAGTGAAATGAAGGTTATTTTTTTAATATCCCGCCTTTATTATTTTCATATACAACTCAAGGTGGCAAACCCATCCAATACACATTTTTGAAATGCTAAGTTAGCATTGGCCAAATACAACACTCAGGAGAGTGCATTCTATTGACTGAGGGCAATGCATGAGAAAAGGATGTAGATAAATAAACATTTGACAGTGAAGCATCTTGAAAAGAACATCTCCTGCAGATCTTAATATAATTGAAGAAGTATTTGTGATGGAGAGGCAATGCTTCTAAACCAGGCTCTAAGCCATGTAGTACTTTAAATGTCAATACTAACATCTCAAATTGTGCCTAGAAATCAATTAGCATCCTATGCAGAACTTGCAATGCAGACATCCTGTGATCTCTGCACCTTATATTGTTAACAGCTTAAGTCTCCCATTTTACAGCAATTGCAACATCCTGATATTTTCCAAGGATAGTCTCACATATAGTGGAATGTAACACTCAAAATGGTATATATACAAAGGATGGACTACTATTGCCAAATCCAACTGGATCAGGAGGGGTTGCAGCTAGTTGTATGAAACTAGCTGTATGTAGTTGTATGAAAGCGTTCCTCAACACAGTGACCATCTGCAACTCCAGTAAGAACTAAAGTTCAAGAAAAAGTGAAAGAATGTACAATAAAGTGGGCTAAAAATGGTACGATTTGTATGATAAAGTGGCTGAATAAAACAGGCTAAAAAACTGAGAACCAATGTTGTCCTGTTTTGCGGGTGGATGCAATGAGAAAGAGGAGTAACTACTATACTCTTCACTGCTTTCCTCAGAGTGGCGCAGGACTTTACTTGCACTGCTTCTGACATCCCATCTGCTTCATCACTTTCAGTCCCCTATAAACTATGGTGTTGATTTAACTCTGTAAGATGAACAAATTGTTTAGGAGCAATGGGATCAATAGCCTGGGATATCTTTGTATTCCACAAATCAACAGTCAAGAATATCACTGTTGAATAATATAGGAAATTCTTCAAGATGAGAAATCAAAACCATCCAGATCCATCAGCATTTTAACCAGTCCTCCTCTGCTGATACAGAAGAAAGAAAGAATTTTTTTTAAAAGTTAAAGATGTAAGAAAGCAAAAACAGTAAATATATATATATATAGAAAACCAAGAAAAAAATACAAAGACATAGTTTCCAATTTTCTTTGCAGGAGTTATAAGTACAATTGTAAATTTACCTCGTAATCTATGTTTACAACATAACATCTCATTCTTCATATAATCTATTCTGAGGGGTCCTTGGTGCTGTCTGAGCTTGCTTGTTTTCTTGCAGACTTTTCATTACCCTAAATAGGTAACATCATCAGTGCTATAATCTATTCTGTCTATTTATCACAAGCATAAATTTCATTTTTTCAGTTTCACATAAAAATCCATAAGAAGTTACCAGTCAACACTAAATACCAATATTGTTTTTCTCTGATCAAAGAAGTCAATTTATCCATCCCAGCAAAGTCTATCATTTTCAACAACCACTCCTCCATTGTCAGTTATGTTAAATCTTTCATCTTTGTACATACAACAGTCTTGCTGCAGTTATCATATACTAAAATAAAGTTCTATGACTTTTTTTCTACTGTCTGTACATCAATCCCAGAAGAACGATCACTGATCTCATTTGTATATTAACCTTTAAAATCCTCGGAATCAATGTGTGTATTTGAATCTAAAATTCTCTAGATATTTTTACACATCAATCAATAGCAATAGCAATAGCACTTAGACTTATATACTGCTTTACAGTGCTTTGCAGCCCTCTCTAAGCAGTTTACAGAGTCAGCATATTGCCCCCAACAATTTGGGTCCTCATTTTACCAACCTTGGAAGGAGGGAAGGCTGAGTCAACAACCTTGAGCCTGGTGGGATTTGAACTGCCAAATTGCAGGCAGCCGATAGTCAGCAGAAGTGGCCTGCAGTACAGCACTGTACCCACTGTGCCACCAAGACTCAAGCGTGATAAAAGATTCCTTCCTGTTATTCACTTTTCCAATATAAATCTGAAGAACCTTTATACGTTCTAGATTGTTTCTCTAACATATACTAATAGCATATCATTTTGTAAAACATTATATAACAATAAAAATGTCAATCCTTTCAGCCACATATTTTCCCATTGTTCCATCTGATTCTTATAACCAAAATCTTTAGTCAACTTTATCGTACATTCCTTAACTTCTTCTTCTGTTTCAAATTTCAATAAAAGTTTATACATTTTAGCGATTATATGTTCATTATTTGAACACAGTTCTATTTGAAATTCTTACAATGTTCAACACCATAAATCTGCTTGTCTACTTTAAATCTTTTTGTTAATTGTAAGAAGCATTGACAACTACATTTGCCACCAGTTTTTCTCTGGGTTTTATCTTACATTTACCTTGAAATGTTATATCTTGCAATAAGTTGGCCAACTAATTCCCACAACACTGTCAAACTATCTAGAAAGGAAGTATCATTATTCTTCCCTTCCCTATTACCTATCTCCTTATCTCCTTATCTTCTTATTACTATAATTTTGTTGTTTTTATCTTATGACTTATATTGTTTATTTAGTATGATTTAGTTGATTGCTTATTTAGTGTCCATGACTATCACTAAGTGTTGAATCTAATGTTTTATGATAAATGTATTTTTACAATGATTATGATAATGATCTATCACTATTGTTGTATGTACACTGAGAGCCTATGCACCAGAGACAAATTCCTTGTGAGTCTAATCATACTTGCCAATAAAGAATTCTAATTTTAATTCTAATTTGTGGTGAGTTATTATTTCTTGCCTGTATAATGGTTCTTGTTTTTGGGTCACAACCTGAGTGTGTATCTATTCCATATTCTCAGAATGGCACATTTAACATAATGATTTTTAAATACATACTAGGTTTAAACTTTTCTGTATCACAAATATCCATGTCACCCAAATCTTAGGCTATGTCCTTCTTAACTTCAAAAGTCTTCTCATTTTCAGCAACATCTGCTTTCTGATCCAAACCAAACAGCAAGGTGCAAAATACAATTTCAAGTCAGGTAAACCTAATCCTCCTTTTTCCTTTGCATTTTGTAACACCTTATATTAAACTCATGGATTTTTTTCCCTGCCACACAAATGTAGATACATCCTTCTGCCACTATTTAAATGGTGCATCAGTAGTCAAAACAGGTATTGTCTGAAACAAAAACGTCATTCTAGGCAAAACATTCATTTTTATCACAGAAATCCTCCTCAGCAATGACAGTTGTAATTTCTCCCATCTTAACATGTCTTTTTTACTTCATTCGAAGTCTTAACATAGTTATTTTTAAATAACAGCTCATATTTGTCATATGATATCCAGATATTTTGCCTTCTTCTCAATCTTAAACCTGTTTTGTTCATCAGTTCAGTTTTATCTACTATTTTCAATATTTTTGTTAGCACCTTCATCTTCTGTTTATTAACCTTGAAACCTGTTAATGCAGCAAATTGTTTTCATTTATCCATTAATAGTTCAATTCCCTTTAAAGGATTTTCCAAAACCAACACCAAGTCATCTACAGAAGCCTTGAGCTTATACGTTTCTTTTTAAAATCTTTTTTCCCAAACTCCTCTCATTTTGTCTTATATCATTATTCAGTATTTCAAGAATCAAAATAAACAAGAAAAAAGACAGTGAGTGTCCTATCTTGTTTCTTTTTGTATCTCACAAATTTTTATTAGATCTACTTTAACAATGATTTGTACTTTTTGTGTAGTATAAGCCAATCTTACCCATTTAAAAAAGTTCTCACCAGAATTCTTATGTTCCAAAACTTTGAACAAAAAAGCTCAGTTCAAATCTGAAGCTCCTTCTCTTCATCTAAGAAGATCAGTTCAGCTTTACTATTATTATGTTGGTCCAAATATTCCAAAATGTCAAATTCATTTCTGACACTGCCCTTTAAGCATCTTTTAGGCAACCACTCCCCAATTTATGAATAAATTCCTTATTTTCAGTCTATCAGCTAAAATCATTATGAACCACCTGTAATCATTCAGTCTATTGGCCTATAATTCATTGTTAAAGTCAAATCATGTTGCTCTTTAAGTTTTAATACTATATTAGCCTCTTTACAATTCTCTAGCACTTTCCCTGCTTGTAGGATAGAGTTCATCATGTTTTGTACAGATTGTAGAAATTCATTCTCAAAACATTTATAACAAGAACCTGATAATCCATTTGGTCCAGGCAACTTTCCTAGTTTGATCTTTTTTTATATAGCTTCAGAAACTTTCTTTATTGTTATAGGCCTATTCATTATCTATCATTGTTCCTCTTTAATCCTTAGTGAAGACAGCAGAGCTACAAAGCTCTTGTCCATGCCAGTTTTACCCAAACTGAATAAGAAATACAGTTTTCATCTATGATGAAGTATCAGTACTAGCTTCCACCTTGATCCTGGATTCAGTGCAACATATTAGGTGTTGTTGGGCTGTGGGCTTTAACTGAAAGCCCTAAAAGGCAACTTTTTGGATATGAACCTTCTCCCACACATAGGTAACCCTCAGCCAACCCATCTGCTTAGACTTTGAATTTTCCTTCAAAGAACTTTTTTGCTTAGCATCTCTTATTTGGGGGGAAAAAACATTTTCAGAGATTTTTGTTGTAGGAAAATGTGTGTTTGCCAATGTTCTCCAATCTTAAGGGGGAAAAAGACTTACTTTTAAAAAACACCCACTTAATTAAGCAGGCCATTTAAAGATTATTATTATTATTATTATTTGTTAGATTTATATACCACCCCATTCCAAGGACTCGGGGCGGTTTACACATAAAAATCTTTTAAAACCCCGTTTTTAAAATTATCCCATAAAAATTTAAAACCCAGTTAAAAACCCCTCAGTCAGGAA
>JANHFL010160327.1:0-10494 GCA_032468155.1 Oxyrhabdium leporinum
TGTAAGAGTATTGCTTATAAGCTGTAAACCGCCCCGAGTCTTCGGAATGGGGCGGTATATAAAAATGTAAAAATAAAATAAATAAAATAAAAAAGGCAAACAAAACTCCAAACTGAAATGTTTATGCTAAATCCCAGAAGCAAAGAAATACTTGAAGCTCATTGGGTTATCAACATGTACAGTCATCCATTATCCACTACAGAATACAATTTATTTATAAATTTATTTAAAACATTTATATAGCCACCCATCTTATAACAAACTCTGGGCAGCTCCTATTGTACAGAGAGGCCTCTTCTATAACATAGATAATACTAAAGCAGTTAAAATCCTTTATAGCCTTGCAGCAATACTTAAAAACACAGGATTTGCCACAGAGATCCAAGAAAACACAAGGCATATCACAGATCAGAAGAACATAGAATCAAAACTAACTCAAAGCAGAGGACAGAGCAACATTCAAAAACCTAAAGACCAAGCCATCATCATCATCCCAGTAGACAAAGGCCAAACCAGAGTTATAATGGACAGATCACAATTCATATAAAAAGCCAAATAATTACAGGAAGACAAAGAAATCTACGTCCCAAATAAACACTAACCCTACACAGAAACTAGATGACCTGATCAGGAGAACCTTTAATGACCAAACTAAGAAAGGTAAAATCACAAAAGAATAGTATCAAAAGTGGTGTACTCATCTTCTCATGCTTAAATGGATGACCAAAAATACACAAGCCCAACATACATCTTCGTCCAATTGTATTATTACCAGGGACTCATAGCTGAAGAACTTACAAAAAAACTTGGACATCTCACAGAAGGGAGCAAATATTTCATCAACTCTCCACAGTGCCTTCAAAAAAGAAAATCAAAAATGAAGATGAGTATAATATCATTTGATATCACATCACTATTTTCCTCCATAGACACAGAACTTGTGAAAGTTAGTCAACATCCAGATATCCAGGGTTTAACACCAGACAATCAATTCTAGGTTTTTAACTGATTGTAACCTACCTTCCTTATGCAGGTCTTTGACCACAATAAAAAATTGATACTCTAATCAAGGAACTACAGCTCAGACAAACAATCAAGCAGTGAACAACAGCTTAATCAAGAAACTACCAAGGAGAAAGCAATACACCCACCAACACTAGCAGGGCAAACTACTGTATAAACCCTTCAATTACTGAAGATATTACCTAGTCTGGTAACAAAACATCTGTAAGCAAACAACCAAACTCAGATACCACCAAGAAATCTACAGTTCAACCCTGAACTACATATGTTCTCTTCTATTAGAAAATGTTTTATTCCTATTTAGTGCTCAGCTAGTTTTTTGAAGGTCAGTTTGCTAGATTTAATAAGGATCAGTTTTCAATAACATGTCTTACAAAATTCAATATGGAAAAAGCTTTTTTTAAAAATCAGCCACAGGTCCCATTCTATTTCTTAAGCAAGATCTCTTCAAATGTTAAAACATTTAAGAACAGAAGCAGTTGGCAAGAAATCTGTTTCAGACAGTATCTTCCTTGAGTTTTCCATGAATAATTCACAGCAAACTATGTTGTAGGAAATCTCTGTGTGTGTTCATGCGTGTCTTTGAAGGCACATTTAAACTTCTAAGGTTTTCTGACATGGACAATGAATTATTTTGTTTGCATTCCTTTAATACTATAATATTTGGTAACTGACTGGGCGAATTCAAATCTGTTGTTTAAAAATTAGCTTCCTTCATATTCATTTGTATGCTGAATCACCGTCATGTCATTCAATCTCATAACTGGTTTTTAAAAAATCTGTCCAGGATTTTTCCTTATTTGAAGGGCATGTGTACATCTCACAAACTAATTATTTTAATATTTTCCTTGCCTGATATAAACATTATATTTTATACATCTCAGCAATTAGGCTAAATCAAATCATACCTTAAAACCCTTATGAGCTAATTAGATGTTAATGTAGTCATTTGTAAGTCTATCAAAATACAATAGATGAACTTTGGAAGCTTATACACATCTCATCCTGTTTTAATTTGAAATGACACATAAAACATCTGCCTTGACTTCCAATCCATTAAAAACCTGCTAAAATAACACAAAGAGAACTTCATATCCATCGCGTGGAAGAAAAAGAGTTGTTTTCTTCTTTTCAGCTGTGTGAGATTTTTTTTTTAAAGTACTGGTTTCAGCTAGGGAGAATCCTGCTCTAATCTTGTATTCCTTGTAAAAATTCAGCCATGGGCCTGAAGGCCCAGAGACAGGAGATGGTATCCAAATCAGGATTACCTTGAAAAGGAAGAGTCCTTCTGAAGCCTTTCTGAAAGGAAGCAATGGAACACTTTCTCTTGACCACATTACAGATGAAAGGGTCAAAATAATACAGTATTTCAGTAATTAAAACAGCACATAGGTGAAGCTTTTTCATTCAAGTCAATATCACAAATCAGTTGAAATGCAAGTTTTTCAAAATAGATCAAAAGCAACAAGGGTAGTAGAGCAGGAGGAAGAGGAAGAGAAGAAACCATAGACGTTTGTTTGTTTGTTTATGAAATTTATATGGCCACTCAACTCACACATGATGTCTCTAGACAGTTTATAAAGTTAAAAATTCACAATACGAAAACACATAAACCCCATGCCCATGCAGTGGCAACAAACACAATCAAACCAGCCACTTGTTCGGCTCCATGTCAATGTGGCTTCCCCAGACCCATTGACAGAACCACATCTTCAGAGCCTTCCAGAAAAGTATAAAGGTAGGAGCTAATCTTATCTTCAGGTCATATTCCATAGAGAGAGAAAGCTACCACATAGAAATGGTCCTTTTTTATTTTTGGTCCGATAGATGGGACCTGCAACACACCCTACCTTCCTGCTCTGGTGGGCCAGGTAGATGTAACTGAGGATACATTAAGAAGATACATTAAGAAACAGAAAAGGGGAGGTATCAAATGAACATTCTGGCCTGGACATGTCAGACAGCCCACCTCCACATCCTGCTAATCACAATTAGTTAGCGTCACTAACCGTTTTAGAGGACATATCTTCATAATGTCACCTTCATCTCCTCCCCAGTGTCCTATAAAAACAGACTGAAGTCAAAGAAAAATATACAATTCTTTCATCTTTTTTCTATCAAGTAATTACCATCTTAAATTTTTCTCCAATCTCTTTGCCTCGTTTTTAATCCCCAAATCATCCATTTGTTTCTCTCTTCTTTCAGCAAAAAGTCCATATAAAGTTTCTAGTAGTTGTTTGAGCCTTTAAGTAATGTTTTCCATCTTCTTCCAACACTAGTCCTGCTTTGTGATTGATCAACAACATTTCCCTAATGTAGTTGCTGATTAATTGGGAATGGGGCTAGGATCTGTTGAGCTTCTGCTGACTGCTTTAAGCTGCTGCTGCTGCAGATGTATTTCCAGACATTGTGTACTATCTTCCCCAGTCGTATTGGTTTGGGTTGGTGGAGAGATGGTTTCTACAATACATCACTCTTCCTGCTATCAATTTACTAGCCAGGAAACTCTACTAGTTGTCCAAGTGTCCCACATTCAAATAATACACACATCTTCTTGCATCGTTGTTTCTCTGGTATTGTTTGATAAATGAACAGATAATGTTATGTTTGTTATAAATTATAATATTTATTATAAATATTATAAAAGATAATTACTGAAATTTTTCTAAACCTTAGTGAAATGATTAAGGTTTCTACTTGGGGGCAGATATTGCTTTTTTAAAAAAACCTATAGCATATCAAGGAATATAAAGTGTATAGCTGAAGTTTTTATTAATAAAAATGTTGCTCTTATCTGAGAGTCAATAAAGAACCTGATAGTCCCCCAAAGGAATAATTGGATGTATGAGCCCTCAACAATGAATGGAAGACTATGCATTAAGTGCAGCTTATCTTAAATTGAAAAGTAAGTTTGATGTAGGAATGAAGACATTAGGCTAGAAACTGGAAGAATGAGTTCTAGTCCTGACTTAGGCCCAAAACCAACTGGGTTACTTTAGGCCAGTCTCTCTCAATTCTAGGAAACAAAGAATGGCAAACTACTTTTGAATCTCACCTAGAAAACTGCAGAAACCAGTCCAGGCTGTCACCAGGAGCCAGCGCTGACCATAAGGTACCAAAACAGCAAATAATTTATCTTCTGGCTAGCATTTGAATCTTTTTTCAAGAAACCCCTCATGAACTGGAAAGTTTTCAACAATGAGCCACCAGTTCTGTGCCTCTTCCAATTCAAATAGTAGAATGGACTCTGAACTTAAGGAAAGAGCAGTACAGAACCCTTGTTTTATTTTTATAGTTATAATGTACACTGAAGATGGCATTTAATTTCATTGTACAAGGTGCAATGACAATAAAGTAAACTAAACAAAACAAAACCAGGGAGCGGTTTTGGGCCAGTCACACTCTCTTAGCTCTAGAAAGCAGGCAGTGGCAAACCACTTCTAAAATCTTATTGTTCTGACCCAGCCTTCGCAAGTAGTGATAAGATGTTTACTCATGAATAAAACAAGCCCCCTTTTTTATAACAGGTCAATAGCAGTCTTTTATTCACAGGGGTAAGCAAAAAATCAAACATAATTAGTCCCAATAAACCTGGGTTTATCCAAGAAATCAAAATTGTTTGCTGTATACTAGAAAGAACGGTTGTCTGTGACAACCAGTCACTCCCAAACCCCTCCTATTTATTTCCCAGCCAGGGAGGAGCTGGCTATCATCTGCCTCTCCCTGCGAGCCAGCTTACTGCTTTCCTTTGTTCTCCTCTTTTCCTCTCTGCACATAGGCATATCTGGAATGGGCCCCATCTGTTCCTCTCCCTCACTCAGCTCAGGCCCGGAAGACAGCCTCTCCACCTGGGGAAGGACAGAAGGCCCTGCCTCTGCCTCTGTCTCTGATGCTGTTTCCTTACCAGAGCCTTCCAAAGGCTCCAAAGCTGGCCCAGACTCTCCCTCCATCTCCTCCTCGTCTGACTCTGCAGCTATCTGTGTGGTAGCCCATGGGCCACAACTTTTACCAAGAAAAATTCAGGAACTTATCCAGGCAGTTACCAAGAGTTAAAGGCACATAAAGTTTTTTTTAATATAAAATTTAGTATAAACCTCTAAATGCCACTCTTAAATAGTGCATAATATTTTGACATAGTGTTCTGTCTCAGAAATGATTTTTCTTAAATATAGTCAGAGAGAAAAGTTGGCTTAACCCTAGATTTTCACAAGTACAGATAGTGTTTAGGTTACAATGGTAATTAGGATCAGGATTGCCATCAACAAGCAATGCAGTCATAGAGCATAGCATCACATGACTGCATCACTTAGCAACAGCAATCCCAGTTGCCATCAAACCTGAAGTTACATGGGACAATAAATAGAAAGAGGCAGGAGGACTATATAAGAAGTGTCATGGGGAGGGGGGTGGAGAAGGTGCAAATTGTAAGGGCTGGAGGGAGCTGCATATGGGCAAGCAATGCTGTGGGCAGGAGAAAAAGCAGGATTACATTGTAGCATTAGCTACAATGTAAAAAAAAGCAGGATTACATTGTAGCATTAGCATGATGAATTTGCTTTGCTCATGGGAAAGCTGGCAGAGAAGTTCCCTGCAATTTTGTAATACAAACCAGGCACATAAGCATCTGCATTGCAATCATATGCCCATGGGTGTTCTACATTGGCTAGAAGACATATGTCCATTTTTTTCAGTGCTACCATATCTAAGTGGTCAGTGAAAAAATGATTGTACACTGAGGACTACCTATAATTTTTGGCCCTGTTCTTATATATATGTTAGTAACCATGATTATACTGAATTACTATAATGATTACATAAATATTACAGTATGTTCTGGAGCAGGGATGTCAAATTCAATTTCATTGAGGGCCGCATCAACATTATGGTTGCTCTAAAAGGGCCAGTAGCTGGGTTGCCGCAACTGGATGGGTGTGGCTGGCGCGATGCTGCTCACTGGGCGTGGCTGACTTGGGACAGCCGGGTTGGGACGGAACAAGTTGCACCAGCTACCTCGATGTGGGGACAGCTTGGTGCCCCACAAGCTCCTTGCCTCCCCAAACTGCTGGTAGCCAAGCACGTGTGCGCGCACACATTCACATATGCATACAAACCGCATTCCAAGTTTGGGGACTTTTATCCACAGAGGAAGGAGAGGGCCTTCTCTTCAAGTCCAGGCATGATTGGCAGTTTGTAAGCTCAGATGTAGATAAAAGTCTTCAAGCTTGGAATGATGTGTGTGTGCATATGCACAGCACACCAAAGGAGAAGTTCTTCTCCCAATCCCAGACATTGTTGGCATTTTCCTGTCCGGTGCCCCTCCCAGCAAAGCAGGAGGTGGAGGATGCTGCTGCTGCTTCTGGAAGCAGGGAGGAGAAAGTTTGCAGGAAACAGACTTTCCTTAGAGAACGTTTCCTCCGAGTCCAACTTCTGCCTTGATAGATCTCTGGAGAACAAGAAGAGGAGGCAGGGGAGCAGCTCTCCACGGTCCTGCATGAGGAGTCTGGCCCTTCTCGAAAGGGAATCCTCATTTCCAATCGTGCGTGATAGGGGTGCTCACTTGTTGGGGCAGCCTTCCCTCACGTAGCTCCCCCGCCGCCCTCTCCTCCTCTCCAGATATCTGTCAATACCATTTCAGGTAGTTGGCTGTCCAGTCTTTTTTAAAAACCTCCAGTGATGAAGCACCTAGTGATACTTAATCAGTTACTTGTACTTACAAAATGCAAGGAAAGGTAAAGGGCCAGATCTCTCAGCAATGGGGGGAGGGCGGGGGCTGCTGAATCCCATGGTGGAACCTTTTTTACAGTGGCGGGAGTGCTATGGAGAAGTGGGGGCAGCTTGATCTCCCAGATGACAATATTGGAAGGAGAGGACCTGGAGGCATCTCCCATATATGGCTTGGAGAGACAGGCAGGTGCCCTCAGAGAGACAGGGTCCTGCAATATCCTGACCCCATCCTGTTCCCAGCCTTCCAAGTGATGGGGAGCTGCTTCCTCTCCATCTGGAACCTTACAGCCGCCGGGCACTGGGTGATTGCCTGAATGGCATTGCCTGACCGACCAGGCATGGTAATAGAGGACAGCATGTGGGTGTGGGATTGGAGTCTTCCTGATCCTTTTTGATACTTCTGTGATACTACGAAACAAGGATTAAGTGATCCAGTATTGCACTGTGTTCTACCAAGCGATGTCACCTAATGATTTTATCTACAAAGGAACTGGAGGCTTTGGAGATCTGCACGGGGAGGAACGTCTCCATCTCAACCCAAACTATAGGGAGGGTTTATCTTTTATATTTGCTTGTAGGGCAGACAAAACCTCACCTTCTCCAGATGTTGCTATCTACTGTAGGGGAAGACAAGAAGGGTTGAGTCTGCTCCAACAACCCCCACTCACAATCTCTAAATAAGCAAAAGATCGGGCTGGGGGGGTCAGAGAGCCCTGGGCATCAGCCCAACAAACAGTTGACAAAGGCAGAGGCAGAAAGGGATCTTGGGGGAACAGTGCCCATTGGCTATCCTTCCACTGACTTCTCGGCAAGCAGCTGCCAGGCAGAAGGACCACCGCCCTCAGTGTGCAGGGTTGGAAAAAGATTGAGGGAGTGACTTACGGGAGATAAGGAAAGCTGGGCATCCTTTGAGATCTTGGGAAGGGGAAGTTAAGAAGGTGGCTCTGAGCGAGGCTGTACTTGGAGCTCCTGTGTCAGCTTAAGCCCCATGGCAGCCTGCCAGACCAGGCACTTCTCCCCTGGCAGATCCTGGTACAGGCTGCTTGCCCTGCCCACCTTCCCTGGCTCTCCTGCCACTCTCCTCAAGGGGGTGCTCGCAGTGTTTTGGAGACAGAGTCCCGACTCCAAGGCTGAGGGAAGAGGTGCAGAACTGTCCATAGCCTTGATTCCTGCAGTCCAACGGGAGATTGCAAGCCAATGAGTGGCTGAGGGGCCAACGAGATGTAGCTGCTGCCAGGCACTGCCAGCCCCCATGCACTCGCCGCCTCCTTTGTGCACGCCTAGGAGAAGTGTACGGCTGGGTTGCGATGGGCGGGGCCGGTCCCTTGCTGTCTCCAGGTCAGCCCTGTGGGTCAGATTTAAATACATCATTGGCTGGATCTGGTTCGCGAGCCTTAAGTTTAACACCCCTGTTCTGGAGTATCCCCAGTATTTCTGATTTCACCTACCTGTATTCAGTTTATTTGGTTGAAACTGAACTTACTCAATAAGATTGTCTTACAGAATTATGTTCAGTATCTATGATTAGACTTACCTGCTATTCTTGAATGAGTACCGATATTAAGGTTGAATGGGTTGCATCCAAGGATTCTGAAGAGACTTGTTGATGATCAAGCCAGAGATCCATTATGTTTGAGAAACTTGGAAAATGGGTCAAATAAGGGTGATTGAAGAAGACCAGGTTTGCTTCAGGCTTCAAAAGGGGAAAGGTAGTTCTTGTGGAAACACAGCTTGTCTGACATAATTACCAAAAAATATTCTAGGCAGATTATAAGCAACTGAAAACATTTTTTAAAACTTGTTGATTTCTAAACTTTAAAAAGTTTTTAGAAGTCAACATGGATTTCATAGCAATAAACTGTCAGACTAATTATATTTCATTCATGTCTACCCACTCTCAGTAGTTTTCTTAGATTGTGAGAGGGCTTTGGATGTATCATATTGAATTCAGCAAAGCATTTTATAAAAGCACCCAAAGATCAGTAACTAACAAACTAGTTAACTATGGACTGGCTGTTATGTCTTTAGGTGGAAAGACTGTGCAGTATTTCTGTTTAATTCAAAAGAAATGTTGGAGCATGCTTATTAAAGCAGCTGGATTTCTGCTGGAACAAATTATTTTGAAACAAACTTGCAGTTTGGCAGAGGAACCACTACTATAATTAAAGGTAATAGTGAGCCCATTCATTGGATGTGTTCATTTGGGTTCTGAATGATATCTGTCAAGGGTGCTTTAACTTGGATTCCTGTACTGAAGAGTTAGGATTGCAAAGATTATTTCCTTACCACAATGAATATACTGTGTTAATTTAGTAAAGATCAGCCTGATTCTTTTGCATCTTACTTTGTATAAACCTTATGTGACGGCATATACTTAATACATAGTTTCATGTTTAAGATTTTTGTTGAGCTTTATACTCTTATGGTGTCAGGACCACATTTCCTTAGAATCGGTTCACTTTAGAGAGATTTTTGGATGCTAGACTAAATAATTGAATGCAAGTAGAATATGCTATGGTTAACTGCATCAAATTTTTGCTTTATTAGGTGGGGTTAGGGTCAGTTATTGTATAATTAACCTCCAACCTACTTGTTTATCACCACAGTCATGTTATTTAGTACACAACTCAAAGGACGATGATTTGGTACATGGAACCCACAAAATATGAAATTGTAAAAAAGTTACTAGCAGCTATATTGCAACTGTCTTACTTGCCTTGTCAAATGCAGTTTAATAGGCAGTTCTTCAGTTATCACTGCCTTTTTATGTAGAAACTGCTGCTCAGCTCCATTAATCTAGATCTGAAGCCAGCATTTAGCTATCTTCTCAGTGGTCACTATAACCTTTGTTACCTCATTTGCTTCCATAAAATATAGGATGCACTTACCGGCTGCATTAGCATGATGCATTAAGCTAGTTAACTGTTGAGCTAGTGCGTCATCTGGTTTGAATGAAATGATAATATAGAGTGCCATTAGTATTTACCTAAGATGTCACAAGTTCACACTCAAATCAACTTTTAGCTCCAGACCCAAACATGTTATACCAGAGTGGCTATAAAATGAGGCTTCCTCAATCATAGTGCCTCTTTTACCCCACTATAACCTTCCCTCTTTTCTGTCCAGAGATGTTTTGATCCAAATCATGTTGTGATAGTTTTTCCTTTTATTTATTTGCTATTCTCTTTGTTAATTTATCTGGTACGAATATATGGTAAACTAGATTACTCATAATCACGTGCCAAACATGTCATGTGATTGCATCATTTAGCGACAGCAGTCTTGGCACTCCTCATTGCTATCATTAAGCAAATTTTACCGGTCATTAGGCAAGGGCCCAACTCTAATTCAAACCATTTCAGGCTTGATTCCTCCCAGGCCCAAGCTTTGGTCTTACAAGCCAGCTGTTCACTATATTAATATTCTGTAGTATTTCCATGAGTATGGAGGAATTTAGGAAGAAAAAGAGGTGTCTTTGTTACTGAGTAATGTTGTCTGAAAGTCTTCTGAGAAAGTAAGACCTTAGGAAAGATATTGTCTGCTGAAGCCCAAATCACAAAAAAAAAACCTGGGAGAACTGGATCCAGTAAGGTAAAATTAACAGGAGTTTAAGAGCTTTATATTTTTAGTGCTGCTTGAAGATTCCCTCCCCTCCCCCAGGTTCCGCCGTTTTATTTTTACCTCATATCTCTCTCTCTCTCTCTCTCTCTCTCTCGCTCTCTCTCTCACTCGCTCGCTCGCTCGCTC
>JANHFL010160338.1:0-10494 GCA_032468155.1 Oxyrhabdium leporinum
CTCCCTCCCTCCCTCCCTCCCTTTTTCTGTCTCTCTCTCTCTCTCACACACACACACAAAAACACAAATCCCTTGACTAACTCAAATCGAATGAAGGCAAAAACATTGTAGCCTACCAATGATTTGAAAGAAAAATGGAAAGCAACGTCTTTAAAAAAAAAACGTGAGGAAGATGCCAGAATCCTGTACCACTTGTGAATTTTGCCAATATTTTTCTTCTTTTTTAGTAAAGTGGAAGGAGAATAGCTGGATTTTTTTTTCATGGTACTGTTTGGAGATCAGACAGGCATAAAAAGCATAAATAAAAAAAAATATTCCTAAAAATTACCAGACTTACCTGTAGAAAAATAAATCCCATTTTGGATAAAGCCATTTATTTAACATAGATTTATTAGGTTTGCCTCATATGAAAGGAAAAGAAATGCTAATTTCAAGAAAGGTAAACTAAGCATAACTACTTGTTTTGTTTTGGGCTTTTTTCAAAGGGGAGTGGCTTAAAAGCTCTTTTTAGTTGTAAATAAGGGAAAAATACTCTTGCATATACCTTTCCTCATTAGTGTGCTATGCAGCAAAGGCCTACTTGGATAAGGGGAAAAAAAACCCAAGGAGGAAATTATAAAAATGGAACGCCTGACTTATTCCCCACCCACACTATTGACATTATAGTTGATAACCTTTGTAGGGCTGAGAAAAGCCACAGAAAGAATAGGCTAGAGAGTTGGCAAAAATAAACAGAATAAATAAGAACAAATTCTATTCTTTACCCCAAAGAGCCCTGTTAATTATTACTACGTTATTGTATATACAGCATACTGATCATGGTGACATAACCTGAGCTTTAGACCACAATAATGTTTATGCAGGGATTTCTCGAGACGGCAGTTATTTGAGAGGGTCTTCCAGGAGAAAAAAGCTCAGAAAGGCTGATTGAAAATCTGTATTAAAGATGATCAATTAAAGGGCCAAAGCTGTTATTGGGAATCTACTGGATCCTCCCTGCGACAATTGCTGAATGTACTGTAGATATATTTCCCATGTTTTGAAAGGAGGGGACACCAAAGTGATTGGGTATTCTTGTAGTTTTAAAAAGTCAGGACTCCCCTAAATATTTTTCTACCCCACTGGAAGGAAATTTCCCAGCCACATCTATCCGGCCAATCTCCCACAGCAGGGAAATAAGAAATACGGGCTCTCTCTTCTACAAAGGTCCATCTAGCAGGACCAAGAAGAAGGGCCTTCTCAGTAGTAGCTCCCTCCCTGTAGAACATAATCCCTACTGTTATAAGACAGGCCCTCAGTTTGATATTCTTTTGCAAGAATCTGAAGACTTGGCTGGGATGGAGCCCGTCCAGTGGCTTATTTGATTGTTGTTGCTGGGTGGTGGTGGTGGTGGTAGGTTATTGCTTTTTTATTGTTTGTATACAGGTCATCCTTGACTTACAACAGTTCATTTAATGACCGTTGAAAGTTACAACTGCATTGAAAAAAGTGACTTATGACCTTTTTTTCACACTTACAGCCGTTGCCACGTGCCCATGGTCACATGATCAAAATTCAGACACTTGGCAACTGAGTCATATTTATAATGGTGGCAGTGTTCCGGGGTCATGTGATCAGCTTTTGTGACCCTTCTGACAAGCAAAGTCAATAAGGGAAGCCAGTAACTCAACTGCAGTGATTCACTTAAAAACTGTGGCAAAAAAGGTCGTAAAATGGAGCAAATCTCACTTAACAAATGTGTCACTTAGCATTATAAATTGTGGTTGTAAGTCAAAAGATTACCTGTATTGGGTTTTTATCTTGCAAGCCACCCGGAATCACTGTGAGTGAGTTGAGCAGCCATTTACATTTTCTTCAATAAATGAATACATGAGAAAGCCCAGTCCCACCCATATATGTCTTCTGGCTCCACTGTTTTGCATTGCTGCTGTGGTGGAATGTAGTCTGGATTCCGAGGAGGGAGGGACAAAAGGAGGGAGGGCAATGAGGCAGTAAAGCTTGGAAAATTGGGGTGGAGGGAAGAGAGCTAAGAAGGCGCCTCCCTAACTATTCCCAGAGTATATCTATGGGGGGGGGGGGGGCGGCTGGCTCCACATTTAGCACCTTGAAGACTAGTGGACTTCAACTCCCAGAAGTCCCCACCCAGCACGGCTGGCTGAGGAATTTTGGGAGTTGAAGTCCACAAGTCTTAAGGTTGCCAAGTTTGAAGACCCCTGATCTATAGTGATGCAAATAGTTGCTTTAATTTGTAAAGTATCTGTAGGTGAGGAACAATAAAGGATAATGCTGAGAAGTAACTCCGCATGTTGATTCTTGGGGCCTGACATCACTGTGGTGCTTGGCTTTCTAAAAAAAAGGTATGCCCAGGTCTGAAATGGTATAGGGTTTCCTGCTTGAGTGGGGCTGGGTGGGTGTTGGACTAGAAGTCCTCCAAGGTCTCTTCCAAGTCTGTTTTTCCTGTCTTTATCAGAGCAGCTAGATTAAGAAATAAGAAAAATAGCAACAAAGATGAGCTAAACTCTTGAGATTGGGAAATGTCATTTCCTTCCTCCTTGCAGCTTGCTTTTTATCCCAAACACTTGTTTTCCCCAGCTTCTGATCTCTCTTGCTTATTTTTTTTTCCAGTAGAACTTGCTTGGTGGGTTCTGTTTATTTCTTCATTACCCTTGAATGGAAAGTTCATGTCCATCTTGGCTCCCCTTAAGCTGAATGGCAAAACCTGCTTTCTGTTTCTTCTTTTATGGCATGCTTTTTGGGTGGGGGGGGGGATGAGGGGGAATCCTTTCTCTTCTCCTTTTTTTGCATTTCCAGGGTTTAAAAACATGAAGGCCAAAGACTCCCTCTAATGAAGCGAAGGCTGTTACGAGCTAGCCTGACTCTTCATTAACAATTTTAATCAAACCCTGAAGAGTTGCTGTGGAAACCCAATCTTTGCCTTAAAAAAAAAAAGAATAATTAACTCCGATTCATGTATATCAAATCTTCCTTATAAAGATGAAAGCTATACAGAATTGATAACATACTAAAATATATTCTGCAGCAGCTGTCTGTAGTCTAGGCCGGCCTCGATACACAGTTTGTTTGTTTTTGGGGATGAAAGGAGCAGAGCAGGCTGTGTGCTTGACACTGCAGCTGATTGCAAAAGCCACCTTTATCTTCAGTGCATTAACCAAGTTAAGAGCCACCCAGTGCTACAGAAGTGAGTTGATTTCCAATACTAAGCTCTGTATCTGGGGAAACCTTTGTTAACTTGGCCAAGAAAAGATAGCAGAAGTACAGCCCAGGCCTTAAACCATGACATGTACAGTACGTACTTATATGTTTGTGTTTTAACATTTTCTTGAGTCATAAGATAAGATACAAAATACAAAAATCAATAGGAAAGCAGTGGGGGGGGAGAAAAGCAAGGAAGGGTTGGGTAAAAAGGAAAAGAAGCGTTGACTTCCGACTCCCTCTATTGCGGTAAAATAAAGCATTAATATCAAAGCACAACTTTTTGTTTTTTCATAGTAATATAAAGATCTATCAATCTAATCCAGGGGTGTCAAACTCAATTTCATTCAGGGTTGTGTTTGTCCTCGGGGGACGGAGTGGGCGTGGCCAGGGTGGGCGTGGCGAGCTCAACATCACTTGTGGCGGGGGCGCATGTGGTGGCCCGAGCTCCGTTTTTGGCTGCGACAGCCTCCTGCAACCCTCTGACAGCGAAAACGGAGCTCGGGTGGCCGGCAGGTGGCCCTCCTGAACACTGTTTTCTCTGGTAGAGGCACCCCGGGCCAGTCCTTCGCTGTTTCCATGGCAGCCCCGCGGGCCAGATCTAAGCACCCCACAGGCTGGATCCACCCCCTGGGCCTTGAGTTTGACCCCCGTGATCTAATCGTTAAAACCCAAATTCGAGGTTTCATTCTTTTCCACCTCAAGCACAAAGTTTAGAAGTGGTCTCCATATGGAAATAAAGGTTCTTATATTCTTTTCCTTAATCAAAATAGCCAATTTTACCATTTCTGCCAACTCCCATCAGCTTCTGCAACTATTCGTCCATGGTGGGAATCGAAGTACATGTTCACATCCTTGTTGAACATCAGGCTTTATCTATGGTTTACAGATAGTCCTCGACTTACAACCATTCGTTAAGTTACAATGACCCTGAAAAAAATGCTACTGATGACCATTTTTCACACTTACGAACATTGCAGCTTCCCTGTGGTCACGTGATTAAAATTCAGGCACTTGGCAATTGGCTCATATTTATGATGGTCGCAGTGCCCCTAAAATCCTCTTTTGCAACCTTCTGACAAGTCAGTGGGAGAGGCCAGATTCACTTAACAACCGTGTTACTCACTAAACGTCTGCAGTGATTCATTTAACAACTCTGGCAAGAAAAGTCATAAAACTCACTTAACCGCTGTCTCACTTAGCAACATAAATGTGGGGCTCTGTTGTGGTTGTAAGTCGAGGACTGCCTCTATACTCGGTCATGGGTGAGAGACCCAGCCATCACTTAAATCTGCCGATGAGTGAATTTTTACAAAACAGAAAGAAAAACTGTTGGCATCGTGGGAGTATATGTATATGTGGGAGCATACAATATGTGGCTCTGACCCTCTGAAACATCATGCGTTTCCCCCCCCCCCTCCAGGTGAGAACTTCATCCACTCTTTTGGTCTTCTGAAAGGGCCTCAAGGCCTGGCTATTGAAACACCTCCAATTCTGGAGGTGGTTAATGGACTAAGACAAGGGTGTCAAACAGGCAGCATGTGGACCGCATGCAGCCTGCGATAGGCCCAAAGTTGTCCTGCGGGGCCGTCCCGGAGATCGGCCCAGCCCGGCCCCGCCTACCCAGTCAACCATGATGACCAGGCCACGCCCACTCTGCCCCCCCCCCCAAGGGCAAAAACAATCCTGATACGGCCCGAAGTAAAATCCCACTTCCTTCCCCCTGGTGCTTCCTTCCTTCCCATCTTTCTCAATTTTAAACAAAATTTAATGTCACTAGTTATTGTTTTAATGTTTCGTATTGGGGTTTTTTTAATGTTTGTAAGCCACTTAGAGGCATCTAGAGGCGGGATGGGCAGCATATACATTTAATTAAATGTTTTGCTCTTGTGGTTACCACTTTCTTCTAAGCTTCACAATTTAGGCTTATCTTGAGAGGAGATTAACTATTAAGCTTCCCTTTTCTCTTCTTGACACTGGTAAGATCAGGCATATTCAGTTCTGTACACATATTTCCCCATTCACCCACCCCAGACAACCCCCAAAGTGCTTGGGGCACAGATTACCTTTCCCCATTGTCTACATAGACGCTTTTAACTTGTTGTCATCATTGTTTACGTGTTAAAAATTTGGGAAGTGCCAGTCGACAGCATTGAGTTCAAGACCAGGTCTAAGCCTTTTGTCTATGGTTATCCCTAAGCTGTGTGAATGTCCACCTGAAGATATTGTGCCACTGGACATTGTTGGAGCACACTGCAGCCATCACTTTTTTAGAGGACCTGTGTGGTGGAATGTAGTCTGGATTCCTAGGAGGGAAGGGCTGCATTTCAGAGTGGAAAGAGGCAGTGAAAGAAGCTTAAATAGTTTAGTCAGCAGAAGGAGAGTTAAGAAGTTTCTCCTCTAGCAATTCTCAGAGTACAGGTAGTCCTCGACTTACAACAGTTCATTTAGTGACCGTTCAAAGTTGCAACATCACTGAAAAAAGTGACTTACGACCATTTTTCACATCCCCATGGTCATGTGATCAAAATGCTTGGCAACTCACTTATATTTATGAAGGACGCAATGTCCCATGGTCATGTGACCTTTTGCCCCTTTTGTCATCGGAGAAGCCAGATTCACTTAACAAGTGCGATACTGACTTAATAACTGCAATGATTCACTTAACAACAGTGGCAAGAAAGGTCGTAAAATGGAGCAAAAACTCACTTAACAAATGTCTCACTTAGCAACAGAAATGTTGGGCTGTTGTGGTCATACGTCGAGGACTACCTGTATATGTAGAGTGATGCTTTAGTTTGGCAAGATTCCTGTCTATAGGTGAGGAACAATAAACTGCTCAGAAGTAATTTCATACGTGTTTCTTGGAGCCTGACAGCACCTGTCTGAAAGAGACCCTCTATTTTTAAAGAAATGGAAAGCTTACACATAGAGATGCATCCTTAGTTTGGGTTGCAAAACATACGAGGTTACTAATAAGCAAACCACTTTCTGATTGAGGATGTTGAACCCAACTTTGCAGAAGCCCATTTATTGATCCTCCTCCACTTCAAATTTATTTGTGTCTGAAGGAGATTTCAGTTGCCTGGGGCGTTCAACATTTTGGGCCCCAGGAAATAGATTGCTGCAGGTGAATTTCCTGTGGCTCTGTGTTTTGCAGGCTGCTATATTAGGATCCTAAATGTTTGTTTACTAGCACAGGTTTTTTGTCAGAATCAGGCAGATGATCATCACAGAGTTGGCTGGCTTCAGTCACAAATTCCTTCTTCAATAAAGGCATCAGCAGGTGCAATTTTAGCATGGCCGGTTGGCGTACGTGTTGTGCAGTGGTGGAACTTGAGAGAGAAAAATATCTACTTTGGTGTTGTCAAATTTTCTGCCCTCTGAGAATACGCTTCCACTGGGCATATTCACTCTTTTCTGATGAGGCATTTAATGGTTGAAGGCTTGTCAGATATAGTTGGGCAAATTTTCTCAGCTTTGGAGAACGTCTTGCCGGGAGCTGTCTCCTAAGTGCAGAGATAAAGACACGTTTTAAATCAAGAAGTCTTCTAAAAATAATGGTGCCAGTATATACAGGAAATCTCTTATCTTGTTACATCCCGGTCCTATCAATCTTGTTTGAAAGAAAAAGTATAACACAGCTAGTGATTTATATTTTGTAAGCATTCCATTTTTAAGCAGCTGGTTCTCAGGATAAGTGTTTAATTGTTGTCTTTCTTATTTTAAGAAATCATAAAATAATACTAACCCTACATGTATGAGCCCTGGTTGCACAGTGGTTAGAATGCAGTATTGCAGGCAAACTCTGCCCACAGCCTGGAGTTTGACCCCTTCCATTCTCGAGGTCTCTAAAATAAGGACCCAGATTGTTGGGGGCAATATGCTGACTCTGTAAACTGCTCGGAGAGGGCTGTAAAAAAACCACGGAGGTGTCTGTAAGCCTAAGTGCTATTGGTATATGCGCTAGGATTGCAATTCTCCGAATATGTGCTAGGATTGCAACTCTCCCAGCCAATATTATGAACAGACGTATTTACTGGGGATTCTGGGAGATGTAGTTAAATACATTTGAAGAGTGCTAAATTAGGGAACGCTCTGGTCACTGGTTTCATTGATTATACATGCTTATATGTAGCATCTGAGTGTAAAACTATAATCATCCTCTTTGCATACGTGGAACTAAAATCGTTTGGAAATTTATTTTAAGTGCAAAATGCAGACCCCTAAATTCTTGGGGGCGGGGTAAAAATTGGAACACACAACATTGATTTTTGCCCCCGTTGTATGAAGTGCAGATCCATTAAACCTCTGGAAAGCTGTTTTTGCTCTAATGCGTAATGGACTCCTAGGTTACATTAGTTCTCAGACTAATAAAATTTCCTTGACTGTAGGGAATTTCCACTATGAAATTGAACCAGTCTGTCCAAACACAAACACTAAAGATTGATTGATTATCTGTCATCATTTTGACTCCTAAGATCCATATAGATATTTCTCCATGGCCCTGTTCTTTCAGGACTCCCAAGGGTGCACTCTTTGCCACCATAACTGAATCCATCTACCATCTACCTTGCTGCTGGTTGTCTTCTCTTTCTTTCCACCTTTCCCAGCATTAGAGTCTTTTCAGAGACTTGGGCCTTCACATCATGTGTCTGAAGTAGGATAATTTGACCCTGTGCCTCGAGTGAGAACTCTGGGTTCTTTTGTTCAGTGATCTCTTGGTTTGTTTTCTTGGCTGTCCACAGTCTTGCCAGGAGTCTTCTCAAGCACCAACTTGCAAAGATGTCAATACTCATCATCTTCTCCTCCTTCAAGGTCCCACAACAATGTTGAGTATAAATTGCATTTACCAAGAGGAAGTTTGCAGGGAAGGTTCTCATCTGCTGAGAACTGTGCTTGTAGTTGCCATTCCTTGGGGCCAAAAATTCACTATGCCTGGATGTGAGATGGATGTCATCCAAAAATGGAATTTGGAAGATGTTAGCTATTGGAACGCGTAGCCAAAGAATCAGCAGCTACAAAGAATCCCAAAGAAACGAGTGGGTGTTAGGCTGCTAGCATGTACGTATGATGAATTCAGCTAAGAATATGATAGGGTTTCAGTCACTGATAAGACTTGATGGGATTTATTCAATTCTTTTTTATGATGACTTCATCGTGGCCAAAAGTTGTAAAAGCAACTATGGTCTTACATAAACAATTCATTGACTGCCTTGATTCATTATGATTTCTTTTGTTACCCGGAAGAGAATCAAGACTGCTTTTTCCCTTAAATATAGAATCTCTGAAATAGAGACATGGCTGGCAAAAGTTCCTGCCTTAAACATCTCTGAAAGCTTCCTTTGCTTCAGAAACAAGGAATTATCGCCTTCATTGGCCCCATCTGTAAAGAAGTTAAAAGTACACATTAAACATTTTTTTTAAAAAAATGAAGTTAATATTTTAAATGCAGGGAGGGGCATGGTGGTTGAACTCCTGTTTGGTATGGTGAAGGAATTGGGACTTATATTTTAGCAGCATCTGAAGGGCTGTGTGTCACATTAAAAAAAGATAAAGGTTTTTCCTGTCCAGTTGTGTCTGACTCTAAGGGACAGTGCTCATTTCCATTTCCTAGCCAAGGGAATCAGCATTGTCCGAAGATGCTTCCATGGCCATGTAGCTGGCATGACTATACGGTCACATACCAGCAGTTAAAACATTGGTTCATTCAACTGACTCAGTCTTCTTTCCCATTTCTGTTTTGAATTAGCAACTGAAAGTATTCTGCTAGTGTTAATTCTGGTTCCTGGAAAAGAAGCAAGGAAAAAAAAATCCATCAAGTCCAAATTTTGAAGCTGATGAGATAATGCAAAGCCAAATATGATGCTAATTTTGGTCACCAAGACCATGCCGTGCTTATACCACCTTGGAGAGCTCCTTATGAAGCCTTGTGCGTGCATATTTGAATGTGGTTCCAATGATGAGCAAACCGTGGCAAACTCTTAAATACAGTCCAATCTCTTCTGTTACATGTCTAGATAACCTCCTTTATTGACTTCGACCATAATTTGGCTAGAGCCTACAGGCTGGAATCCAAGATTTCAGAGTGCAACTTCCTTTAGCTAAACTGCTATCAGCAAAATGGGAGACCAATTCCAAGAACAACTCACTCTACTTGTTCATTTTTTCCACAATACTGTATCCTGTTCATAGAAGGAAAGGGAGTTGAACACTGAAATAGTGCCAAATCAGAGAATAAAATTGGAACTAAATTTCTGGTAATGGATTAGTTTCCTAAATTGGATTTACGTATTTTGTTTGACTTGGATTAACAAAGGAATTGGTATTCACAATTTTTTCATGCTAAGGACTACTCTGCTTTTTGTTTAGAAAGATTAATACAAAGTGGGAATAGTCATACTATGCAGCTGAGTAGTTACGGGATTGATTTTCCTGTCCTTCCCCCCGCCTCTCCCCCCCCCACGTTGAAACAGTTGAGTGCTTTCTTGAAAGGTTTAGCCTGGTTAAGCCTACTTTAAGGCTTAAATACTGGCCTTATTTAAAATAAATCTATTATTTATCTGAGCTATGTTGGGAAGCCATTGCTGAACCACTAAAATAACTACTTATGGGATTGGGAAATGAGATTCTGGAGTTCATGCAACCAGCCAATGAATGAGGCCAGTTCTACATTGACCATGGACTCACACTTAGTGCTAGATCGTGGTTTAAAGATAGTTCTTGACTTACAATCACACTTGGGACTGAAATTTCTGTTACTAAGTGATACAGTTGTTAAGGAAGTTGTACTCAATTTTACAAGCTTTTGTGCCATGGTCATTAAGCAAATCATCATGATTGCTAAGCAAATCCAGTTTCTCCCACTGACTTTTCTTATCAGAAGCCCCCTGGGAAGAAGGTCACAAATGGTAATCACATGACCCCAAGATGCTGCAGTATTGTGAATACATGGCAGTTGCCAGTCACCTGAATTTTGATCAGGTGACTGTGGGGACACTTCTGTGATCATAAGCGCAAAGAACTTACAGTAAATAACTTTTTTCAGCACTATCATAACTTTGAACCTTGTTAAACAAATGGTTGTAAGCTGAGGTATGCCTGTATTAATGGTGTATTAACAGTGGCCTAGAGGTGGAACTCTCGCCTCACAATCAGGAGGCTGTGAGTTTGATCACAGGTAGAGGTAGTGGCAGAGGCAGATATTTCTCTCTCTGGGCACACTGAGAATATATCTGCTGAACAAAACTCCACATTGGCAACAGGAAGGGCATCCGGCCA
>JANHFL010161189.1:0-10476 GCA_032468155.1 Oxyrhabdium leporinum
ATATACCGCCCCATTCCGGAGACTCAGGGCGGTTTACAACAACTATTTAAAACATTGTATTCTAAAATTTTAAAAACTCTTTAAAAACCCCTCCAACATCTTCCTAAATGATTTAGATGAGAGGATAAGAGGGGGGGGGAAGCTGTCAAATTTGCAGATGACACCAAGCTGGGGAGGGGAGGGGGGGAATTGCTAACACTTTGGCAGACAGGTTGAAGATCCAGAAGGATTTTGACAGACGCGAATACTGGGGCCTACCTAACTAGATCCTAGTTCCTGGAAGAGAAAATTAAGATTCTGCACTTGGGTAGGAAAAACCAACTCCATCGGTACAGAATAGGTGGTACCTGGCTGGGCAGGAATAAGGAATGTCTTAGTGGACAGTCACTTAAGTATGCACCACAGCTGCCAAAGAAGCCAATATATTTTGCTTGTAGTATTGCCTGATAAAACCAGAAGCAAAGGATAAATAGCTGCACGTGTGTGTAGAGCAGTGTTTCTCAACCTTTTGAAGACTGCTGGATTTCAACTTCTTAAAATTTCCCCGCCAGCATCTTTTTAAGGTTTGTGGAGTTTCAACTCCCACGCTACTACTGGCTGGAGAATTCTGGGAGTTGAAGTCTCAAAATGGCCAAGTTTGAAAACAACTTGGTTTTCAATCCACCCAATTTGATGTTCTTTGGCCAATATTCATGCAGTAAAAGGGAATCAGGAGTCCGCTGACTTGAGAGAAGAGGAGAAAGCAAAGAATTACGTCCTTCTGCCTGCTGGGGACGATGGGCTTTGGCCTCCAAACTGTTTATAGGTTGGGGAAAGGTTGCATGAGGGCAGCGTTTCTCAAGCTTGGGCCCTTTAATTGGGTGGGCTTCAACTCCCAGAACTCCCTGTCCAAGGGTCATTTACATTTCCTTGTCCCAAAGAGAAATAAAGACACCAGGAATCCCATCTTTTCTCTCCCACCCATCGCTCTGCAGCCCAGATGCGAAGCCCTCCCCCCTCTTTCCAGATGCAAAAAATAAATAAATAAAATAAAAATAAAAACTAGTGCACTCAGGATTTTAATGCACAGCTTAAAATGTCACTGCCTCTCCTGCTGCCCGAGTCGGTCTTCTCTTTAAATTCTTGTCTTCCTTAACGGCGGCGGTGGTAGCCGCTCCGGAGAGTTGTCCCTCATCGTGTCCATATTTAGGAGGAGGGGTGGCTGCGTCGTCCCGGCCTCCTCACTTGAAGACCTTGCCTTGGTTGAACGCTTTGCCGACGTGCTTGAAGTTGCCTTCCCAAGCGAAATACTCCTTCACCAGCGTCTTGCACTCCTCGCTCTCTGGCTCCAGCTTCCGCCAGGTGTAGGACTCGTAATCTACCTGCCAGTCGCGACTCAGCTGAGGAAGAGACGGAGGGGAGGGGGTGGGCGTGAGGAGGGGGCAGGAAGGGGGCTGAGCCCTCCCCGTCTCGCCGAGAACCCTCAGAAAGGCAACACCTGGGGGCTTGCTAACCCACACGATGCCGAGGAAGGCGTTCACCAGGTCCTGACGTGCAAACACGGGCCGTCCTCGACTTACGACCGCAATTGGGCCCAACGTTTCCACCGCTAAGCGGAGACAGTTGTTAAGTGAGTTTTCCCTTCCCTTCACAACCTTCCTTGCCGGTTGTTAAGTGATTCACTGCTTAATTGAAATCGAGACGATATACATGGGATAGGGTCTCCTGCCTGAGCCACGGGGGGGTTGGACTGGATGACCTCCGTGGTCCCTTCCAACTCTGTTATTCCGTTACTCTGTTCTTAAATAAACGAATCATGCCGTTTGTGACTTGGCTGGTCAGAAGGTCGTAAAAGGGGGATCACGAGACTCCCCGGGACACAGCGCGACCGTCATAAATACGAGCCAGTTGCCAAGCGCACTGTGAAGCAGGATATAAGTACTAGTGCTATTGCTCTTCCTTTTCTCTCTCTCTTCCTTCCTTCCTTCCTTCCTTCCTTCCTTCCTTCCTTCCTTCCTTCCTTCCTTCCATGGTGCGCAGTGGCTAAAATGTAGTATTGCAGGCCAATTCTGCCGACTGCCAGCAGTTCGATCCTGATCAGCTCAAGGTTGACTCAGCCTTCTATCCTTCTGCGGTCAGTAAAATGAGGACCCCCGATGGTTTGGGGAGGGGGAAGGCAAGAGGCTGACTCTGTAAACCGCTCAGAGGGCTGGAAAGCACTGGGAAGCGGGATATAAGTGTCTAAGTGCTGTTGCTATTATCCTCTAACCTGTCCCGTCCCCCCCCAACTCCCAGGCTACCGGTCCTTGATGCTCTCTTGAGCTTCGCTGTTTTCTTGCAGATATTCCACAAAGACGGTGGGATCCTTGGTGCTTTCTGAGCTTGGTGGTTTCCTTGCAGGTGTTTTAGGCGTCAACTGGTCACTGGCCAGCACTGACGACGCTACCCAATTTGGACACGCCTGGCAGAAAACAAGCAAGCTCAGAGAAGAGCGCCAAAGAGTCCGTATTTTCCATCCTCCTCCAACACCTTCTCCTCCTCCTCCTCCTCCTCTGCACCACCCCTCCCCTATTAGCCCTGATGACGTCCCCTAGTTGGATGATGAAACGTCTGCAAGAGAACCAGCAAACTCAAAGGGGCACCAAGGACCCCCTTTCACTTCCTTGCGCTTTCCCGGTTTCTCTATCTCGCGCGCGCGTGTGTGGCTTGTCCGTGGCACCGGGGGGGTGTGGGGTGTGTGTGTAGGGGGGGCAAGAGCCCCCCACGACTCACGGGGAAGGCGAGCTCCTGTCCGCGGAAGATCCAGACGCCGGAGATGCTGCTGCTGTTGTTGGCGCCAAAGAGGATGACGGAAGCGAAGGCGTTCTTGCGCAGTTTGTCCAAACGCTGGAACATCCCTGCGGGAAGATGGCAAAGAAGGTTTGGATTAACGGCCGGGCCGAGCTTGTAAAGTGTAATAAACATAACAACTGGGGTGTGCGTGTGGGGGCGTGTGTGTCGGAAAGGAGGGGAGCTCACCGGTGATAAGGTTGCAGCTCATGAAGGTCTGGGCCAGCTCCTCCGGAAAGCGATACTCCGCGTACCAGATGGACCAACCGTCTTTGTCGAAGTGCTCCCAGAAATGAGGCAGGGCCACCTTCAAAGTGTCCTCGTTGGAATATTTCCGCTTGAATTCGTCCATGATGAAGGGGCTGGGGAGGAGGGGGGAGGAGGAGGAAGAGGGAGAGAAATGAACAAGAGGGTCTCACTCAGTTGCAGCAGAGGGGAAAAAAAACAACAACAACAGGGGGGTCAGGAGGAAGGGGAGGGAAGGGGCACGCCTGGATGTTCTCGCTGCCTTCTCCTATCCCCAGCGTTCAAAGGGAGAGCGTCCAGACAGGTAGAAAGAGGAAAAGGCCAGTTATCCTGGCCCGGGGAGGAGGCGGGGGGGTGGCAGACCACCAAGCTTGGCCCCCCCTCTCTTGGGCAGCCGAGTGCCAACCTGGAGCATGACCTAGATGGCTAAAATCCTGCTTGATGCCAGACCATCGTTGCTAGAGGGTAGAAAAGTCGGAAGGGACCTTGGAACCGGCAGTGGGACTCGCAGCGAGGCATTTGTTAAGGGAGGTCTGGCCCCATTTTATGACTTTTCTCGCCGTGGTTGTTAAGTGGATCGCTGGCGTGGGTAGATTAGTCACCCGGTTGTTAAGGGAACCCTGCCCCCCGTTCCCCCCCAGCACCAGCTGACTTTGCTTGTCAGAAGGTCGCCAAAGCGTGTTTAAAGGTGCCTGCCTTAACAGCAGCAAGGACTGTCTCCGCACCACGTTGGAAAAAGAAAGATTTACCCCGAGACGAAGAACTAGTCAAGAAGATACTTAGGTTGGGCAGAAATGGATAGGCTGACCTTGAAAATTAAGCAGAAAGGGGAGGTAAAATATTATCGGACATGGAATTTTATTTTACCCACGGGTTGGAAAAAAAAAAAAAGGGGGGATGGAGGTTCAGCCTGTAAATTTGTATTGTTAAGCAAATTAAATACCCAGACAACATGATGTTTATTCAGCACTAAGAAATGTATTTAATAGAAAATTAATACAAGAAAGAAAGAAAAAAAGAGGATCACGTGACCCCCTGGGGACACTGCGACCGTCATAAATATGAGTCAGTTGCTAAGAGCCTGGATTGTGATTGCATGACGCTGTGCAACGGTTATGTGAAAAAATGGCCACGAGTCGCCTTTTGGCAGTGATGTCGTAACTCGAAACGGTCACTAAGTGAACGGTTGTTAAGCCAAGGACTACTGGTACTAAGAAATGAGACGAGTTGTTAACGATCCCTGAGCAGATCTGAGCGTAGCTCTTTTGGAAAAGAGCTCCTCCTTCCTTTTCTGCAAGCAATAAAAATCAGGCCCTTTCGTACCGATTTCGTAATCTTTTAAAAGAATGCGCTATTTTTATTTATTTATTTAATTTTTTCTTCTTCCAGTCAGTTGACAAGAGTCTGTCAATCGCTATTTGTACGTTTGGTCTCAATTTAGCATGGTAGGTCTTGCAGTGGGTTTATTTTGGGACGATAATTTCATCACACGATTCGATAAGGATATTGATTTTGCTCAGGGTTGGGATAAATTGTGGGACACGTTCCAACCGCCTTTTTAAAGACGTGTTTCTGTATACAGTAGTCCAAAACTGAGCCCAAAATTTATGTTGCTAAGAGGGGAGTTTGTTAAGTCAGCTTTGCCCCCCATTTTGTGACTTATTTTTGCCACCGTTGTTCAATTAGTAACACGGTCGTTAGGCGAATCTGGCTTCCCTACTGACTGTGCTTGTCAGAAGATTGCAAAAGGGGATCACATGATACGGACGGACGGACGGACACTGCGACCGTCATAAACATGGGTCAGTTGTCAAGCATCTGAATATAAAACACACGACCATGTGGATGCTGCAAAAGTCTGAAAAATGGTCGCAGGTCAAATTTTTCAGTCCGTTGCAACTTCAAACGGTCACTAAACAAACTGTTTTTAAGTGGAGGATTTACCTGTAGAGCAAAAGATCTCTCCAGGATTGGCACAAGAGCTTCAAACTCTGCCAAAGTAGAGAAATGTTGCATCAGTGAGACGGTTTTGCAACTGGGCTAATAAAACGCCAGCAAGAGCTTACAGGGCTTGTCTGTAAACCAGCGGTCTGATAGACTACAAGACCCATGATTCCCAAGCCCCTGGAGAGGAACATGCTAGCAAAACCACTCGCTGACCAGCCCTTTTGCAGCCGAGACTGAAAACACGGCCTGTTCACTTTTGACTCACTGCAGGATGAAACGGCGAATGGAAAAAGGGTTTATCCAGGAGAAATTGGGTGGGTGAGACTAAATGAAGAGAGAAGAAATCCTCGTTAACTCTCTCTCTCTCTAAAAAAAAACCCCCAAAACTTTTTTTCTGCTCTATAATCAAGATGGCTAATATGTAGGTGTGCACATACGTGTGTGTGTGTGTATAAAAATATAAAAATACATACAAGTCTTGCCACCCTTTTGTATAAAGTTGATACTTTTGGATGCTAGTTGCTAGATAAAATAACCTGGTCGTTTTTCTCTGTACACAGCGGCACATATTAAATTGAAACTCCGATGTGTCTGTGTGTGTGTATTGTATTACATATGTTGCTGTATTATTACTGTTATACTAGAGATGGTTTGGTGGGTGATTTTATTTTTCCTTTCAAGAGAGGGCATCGGAATTTCATTTTAATGTGTGCAGTTATGTAGAGAAAAACGACAATGAAGGTTACCTGTCTATCTATCTCTATCATCTATTTGTCCATCATCTACCTACCTCATCCATCCATCATCTCATCTACCAGGGTCTGTCTGTCTATATCTCTCATTCTTATCTATCATCCATCCATCCCTCATCTACCTATCATGTCTATCTATCTATCTCATCTCTCTCTCTCTCTCATCTATCTTGCTCTCATTATCTCTGTATGCATATGTGTGTGTGTGTCTATCTAATCTATTATCTACCTACATATCATCCATATCTCTTTCTCTCTCTCTCTCTTCTGCCCAGTAGAGAAGTGGTGGTGGTGGGGGGGAGAGAGGAGAGAGGCTAGAGGGAGGCTCCTTGCCCGAAAACAAGTCAGCTACTGTGTTGAACTGATCCTGGATCGCAGGACAGCTCACTCAAGAGCAACAGCTGAAGGGCAAGGCGGCCAGAATAAATGAAATGCTGCACCTCGGGGGTCAGCGGCGTGTTTTTCAGAGCAGGCCTCTTCCTCCTCCCTCCACCCCCTTCAAGAATCTGCTCCCCAGTCCCTCCTCCTCCTCCTCCTCCAGAAAGGGGGAAGGACCTCTCCAGTTGCAAGCTGCAGTCGACTGGGTCAGGGGAGGGCCTCTCCCGCCGCCCAGCAGCCCCTCCCTTCCAGAGGGAGGCAGCCCAGCCTGGCCCACTGCTACCTCCCACAAGCAGCTGTCCGGCCAGAGAGGGGCTCTATTGCCACCATGTGGCTCATCCTGGGCAGCCCAGTTTCTCTTCGACACAGCCAGAAAATGAGAGCCAAGGAACAGCTGTGGGGGTCTCAGGGCATGTGTGTGTGTAAGGGGGGGGGGTGTCTCTGTGCAGCTAAGGTTAGGGCAAGAAGTTGGCAACCGGGCCACGAAGCCCATTTCCAGAGTGCCACGCTCCCGGGACCACGTTCTAAATTCAAAAGCAGCGTTGCTGATTATCACCCAAAACGGCGAGCCGCCGATTTGTTTAATGACCGTGGCAACGGCTTAAGGACCGCCTCCCCCCCCCAAAAAAAAGATGACAAAATTGGGCCTGTCGTGTGACTGATCCTCTTTGAAGAGCGTCACGGATTATGACTGCGATGGGCAGACTCCATTATAGTTGTAAGGCAAGGGCTACCTGTGACACACACACACCCACACACCCCACCTCTTCCGGCTTCACTTTTCCACTGTCTCTTTTGAAGGGCGGACGTGAATGTGGCTTTATCTCTACGTATTTAGGGTTTATTTCGATTTGTCTCTTTTTGTGTCTACTGCAACAGCAGGAAAGGTGGATTTGCCCTCAACGGTGAGACAGGCAAAATCTCCTTTTTCCTCTTTTCGTTGGGACGCTCAACAAATCTAAAACAAGTTTCCAAAACTAAACGTTGAAAGTTGTTTCAGAGGGGGCACCCCTTTTTTTGGTAAGATACTGGATATAGCCTTTGTACAGGTAGCCCTCAATATACGGGAGTTTGCTTAGGGACCCTTCGAAGTTACAATGGCACGGAAAAAAAGTGAGTTGCGACCATTTCCCCACACGTACGACCACAGCCACATTCCCACGATCAAAGCTCAGGAGCCTGGCTAGCAGATTCACACTTGCGACGGCTGCAGCGTCCCTGGGGTCACGCGATCCAACTTTTGCAACCTGCTTGGGAGGCGGGGGGCTTGGACTAGATGACCTCCAAGGTCCCTTCCAACTCTGTTAATCTGTTAAACCGTCGGGACCGGCAAAGTCAGCGGGGAAGCCAGATTCACTTAGCAACCGTGGCAAGAAAAACTCACTTAACCACCGTCTCAACTTGGGCAATAGAAGTTTTGGGCTGCCTGTATAACCTTTCGTTCGCTGACTGTTCGGTTACGGTAGTGAAAAAAAGTGACTCCTGACTTGTGTTTTTCACACAAGTTGCTGTTTCATGTCGCCAAATTCAGTCCTGACTTCCTGGTTGCTTCCATATTTGAACGAAGAACACCCTGGGACATTTTCCAGGTTGTCCTGAACCCCCAGAATGGGAGTCCCCCCGTTCTTTTCAGACTCTGCTGCGCCCCTCCTCCAACCAACTGGGGGTCCCTTACCTTTTGGGGAGGTGAACAAAGGGATCTTTGGATTTGGGCTCGGCTGCCAAGGCCTGCTCATGCTCGTCTAATTCCTCTTCTGGCTCCGGCTTCTTCTCTTCTTTCTTCTCCTCCTTCGGCGTTTTCTCCTTCTTGGAGGATTCCTTCTTAGGTTGGTTCTCTGCAAACTTCTTGGCTGCAAAGCCACAAGGAGGAAAAAGAGAACAGGATTCAGGGTTTTGATGCCGAAGCGTCCATTTCTGGCTAAAGCAGTGGCCCCTTAAGAGGGTGGAGTTCAACTCCCAAGAGAAAATTAACAGAGTTGGAAAGGACCTTGTAAAGTCATCTAGTCCAACCCCCCACCCAAGCAGGAGACCCTATGCCATTTCTGACAGGGGGCAGCCCAGCCTCTTCTTGAAAGCCTCCAGGGATGAAGCTCCCACAACTTCTGAAGGCAACTTCTGTTCCACCGTCAGAAAATTCCTCCTTATTTCTAGGTTGAATCTCTCCTTGTTCAGTTTCCATCCATTATTCCTTGTCTGGCCTTCAAAGGTGCTTTGGAGAATAGCTTGACCCCCTCCTCCCCTCTGGGGCAGCCACTCCCTCAAATAATGGAAGATGCTCTCCTGTCCCCCCTGGTCCTTCTCTTCCCTAGACTAGCCAGGCCCAGTTCCTGCAACCGTTCTTCGTATGTCTTAGCCTCCAGCCCCCTCATCATCCTGGTTGCTCTTCTCTGCCCTCTTTCGAGGGCCCCAACATCTTTTTTATAGTGTGGTGACCAAAAGTGGATGCAGTATTCTAAGTGTGGTTTTACTAAGATGCCCCAACATTTTCAGAAGTGGGCTGTCACTGCTTCCTTTCTGGGTCTAATAGAGACGGACTAGCCCAGTCACCCAGGTGGCTTTGTGCCTAAAGCAGCACTAAGATTCAATTCATACTTTCCTGGTTACTAGCTTGGTGTCTTAAATTACAACCGATTGGCTACTCTACTGCAGTCCATTTAAAAAAAAAAAATAGAATCTCATACAGATCCCCCCCCGCTTAAGCGTGGATAGCTTTAATAAACCCTCATTTTTTTATTATATTGCTTTATCCTTGGGAATCTTCTTTACTGTTGATTTTATCGTTCTATTGTTTGATTTCTGCTCCGCTTTACGCTCTTTTTACTGTAGTTAAGATGCCCACAAGCAGCCCCACGGCGAGATAGGCGGCAAATAAATTTAGCAAAAAGAAATGTCATTTGCTGCCGTTCATTCAAGCAGCTTCGTTCGCAAGATCTCCGAGGGAAGGAGAAGAATTCCAGCTATGGAAGGTCTTAACCAAGCCACGGTGTGTGTGTGTGTGTGTGTGTGTGTGTGTGTGTGTGTGTGTTTTTGAACCAGCCCACTTTTCAGCAAACATGAAATACGACCCTTTTTTACACCGTGTTCTAATTTTAGTCCTGGAAGTTGCAGAGCCAAAGACAGAAACAGACAGTAAAATGCACACGATTTCTTCCCCGGGGGCTAAGCTTACTTCCATTTTCCTAAGATCGTCGGGCTTTCGATATAGGTGGTCCTCGACTTACGACAACCGAGTTCAAAGTTTTTGTCGCTAAGCGAGATGTTTGTTAATGGGAGCTTTGTCCCATTTTATGACCTTTCCTGCCGCAGCTGTTAAGTGAAATCACGGCCGTTGTTAAGTGAGTCTGGCTTTCCCCGTTGACTGGGTCGGGAGGTCGGAAAGGGTGATCCCATCATCCAGAACACTGAAACCGTCACGAAGACGAGTCAGTTGCTAAGCAGCTGGATTTTAATTGCATGACCCTGGGGGGAATGTTACAATGGTTGGAAGTGTGAAAAACAGCCCAAAGTCACTTTTTTTTCAGTGCCATTGTTACCCTGAACAGTCACTAAACGAACGGTTGTATGTTGAGGACTTCTTGTAAAGGAAGGGGTCCCCCAACTCCCGGGTTGTGGCCCGTTTGCAACTGGCGGGTGCTCAAAATGCCCAGTGCTTGCACGGAACCATTTCCTCCCCCCGTCCCCCCCCCCCAGTCCTCAAGTTGGAGACCACGGCTATAAAGCATGAAGAATCCATTCTGCGTAATGGATTCGTACGAGCGGAATACAATAGGATTTCCTGCTTGCTGGACTAGAAGACCTCTAAGGCCCCTCCCAGCTCCATTCCATTCTAAATTCTGCTCTTGCTCTCTCTCCCTGTTTTGTCCCTCAAAAACAAAACAAAATAAAATGGGATTAATGGGGAGGGATTAAGCTACGCTAAGGCCAGGGGTGGTCAACGCAGCCCACCTCCCATTTCCCAAGACCGAACGGCCGTTCAGGAGAGAATCAGGGGTGAATTTCCTGACCGTCAAACTGTGCCATCTTCTCACACAGCTTCAAGTCCCCCAGGATGGCCTTGAACTGGGGCTGGTTTACGCAGGTCACAAACCAACGGTTCACGTTTTGGTACGGCTGGCGGAAGGGGGGCTCCAGAACCTGGGGGGGAAAAAAAAAAGAGGAGAGGGTGAAGCGACAGGCAATCTGGTTTCTTTCAATGGGGAGAAAAGGCCTCGCAGGGGAGCAAAGGCCCAGCTCTGCACTGTCTCCTCTTCCCAGGCCCCTCGGCAGCCCCCTCCGTCCCCCCACCCCTCCTCCCAGGACCTCCTCAGCCACCTACGGAGACTCACCTGCTTGTAAAGCCAGAGCA